>JALJEG010000015.1:373739-385370 GCA_023653615.1 Apiotrichum siamense
GCGGCGGGGGGCGGGGGTGGTTGTGGGGGGGGGGGGGGGGGTGTGGGGGGGCCGGGGCGCGCGCGGGGGCGGGGGGGGGGGGGGGGGGGGGGGGGGGGGGGGGGGGGACCCCTGCAGCAGGTACGGTCAGGTCGGGGCAGAAGTTGAAACGGTCTCGAGGTTAGACTGAAAGATGGAGATATCAAGTCGCCACTGGTGTTTGACAGCTCCCTCGTCGAGAACGATATGTACATCCACGGCAACTCTACAACCTTGAGGAATACTCGTGAGGCCCATGTCTATCAAGCGGCGATCAGCCGGTCATCGCGCGACCATTGTTTCCCAGAACAGCCTGCAACGTCAGCGCACAAAACCACAGTCACCACCTCTGGCTCCTTCCTAGAGTGCTCACATGCATCATTGTATGGCTCATCTCCGGCCAATACATGCCTTGCGGCGCCGGCGCAGTGTAGAATGCACCCGGAGGGCCGAAATGCGCGTGGATATGTGGCTCGTTGCAGCAGGCGGGTGGGGCAGGTTTGGCGTCTGGCTTGGCCTCCGGCTTCGGCGCGGGTTTGGGCGGAGCGGGCGGAGGTATTGCTGCACAGCCGTTACGGCGTGCCCACGCGTCAAACTTTGCCATCTTTCTGGAGGCCTGTCAGCGGGGTCCGGTGTTGGCGACGGTCAGAGATAGGTGCTCGCCGGCCACTGCGCCAAACACACTCTCTGGTGGCAGGTAGCCGAACAGCAGCGCGGCCCGCCACTTACTTCTTATCCGCATCGGCCTTGGCCTTCTTTGCAGCTTCCTCGCGCTCCTTGGCCCTCTTCTTCACCGCCTCGTCCTTCTCCTTGGCCTTGCGCGCACGCTCCGCATCGCGCTTGTCTTGTTTCGCCTTGGCCATCTCCGCCGTCATGCGCGCCTTGTACGCCTTTTTGTTAAGTTTGGCTAGCCGTACCGTCTCCCGGAGGTGCTGCTGGGCGACCTGCGGGTCCAATAGGCCAGGGGCGTAGGGGCCGACCGCGGGGGGGTAGCCACCTGCCCCGCCATGAGCAGCAGCCGCCCATGAGGCAGGCAGACCGGTCTTGGCCATGCACGCCAGCTGTGCGCCGGGCGGGTACGCGGGCACGGGGTCGTAGATGCCCTCGCACTTTATGCAGCTGACCAGCTTGTCCATGAAGGAGCGCCGAAGGTGGGGCGGGGACATTGCACACATAGTAAGACACGCTTGGCAGGGGCATGGGGTGCCGGCGGCAGGTGCGGTAAAAGCGTTGGCGGGAGTGGCAGACGCTTCTGTGCCCATCGAGTCGACCGGGGGGTAGCGGTGATGTGACTGGGATGCGGTCTAGAGCCCGAGGGAACTAGGTTGCCGGCTGGGTAGGGGGCGTGGGATCTCTCAGCGCGCAACGAGACAGGGATCCAACTGTGAGGTTGCGTGTGAAGAAGGTTCGATGTGATCAAGTCGTTGCTGGGCTGCGACGCGTGCAGCAGAAACAGTCATGAAGAACGAAGGGTTCGCTCGAGCTGTGCGCTGCGACGGCCATCGGCCACCCGTGCGTGGTGTGAGAGAGAGAGAGAGAGAGACGAGGAACAAGTGGACGGCCTATGCGTCAGGAGTATGGCTGGCCGGAGGGCATGGGTAAGGGGCCGGTGCATGCATCTGGCTGGACGGACGAGCGATGCGTGCGGCGACTGTGTGGAGGTTGGAGGCTGGCAGGGGGTCTGTGCCGTTGGTGGCGAGCAGACCGGTTGAAAATGCGGCGGCTCCAGTTAGCAGCCGAGAGCTAAATGATAGTAACCAAGCATGCACCATGGATGACTTGCGCTCAAGACCAAGTCGGTGGTGCTATACAAGACCATGTCGTCGGTGCGTGTGCAACGTTCATAGCACCAAAGAAGACATCATCCACGCCCTGTGGGTTCTCGACACCAGGGTACCTCGGAGAAAGCAAACCGTAACTGGACGTATGTACTGGAGAGTTGCAGAGCCGCAGACGTACCCACATCTGCTCGCAGCTGGGAAGCTGCAGGCCCCACTCATTTTCTGTCTAGTATGCGTCTCGTCTCGTCACAAAGCACATGAGAGTATGTAGGCCCCAACTAATAAAGATATCCTGTCCCACCTCTGGGCGACAGGTGCATGTATCCATCGGATCAGAATCAGAATCCGTGTGCTGTGTCCAACCCAGCGCATCGACCGCTCGCGCCTTACTGCGAGACTGCACCGACAGAAGGGGGGAGGCCGGCCGCCGCGCCGTTCGCCCTGCCGCTATCCCTGTCGCCGCGGTTACCGCCACGGTTGCCACCCCGGTTGCCGCCACGACCACGACCGCCAAACTTGCCACCACGACCGCGGCCACCGCGGCCACCACCACCGAACCGCTTGCGGTCGCCGCCCGAGTTGGACGCCGCGCGCGCCTTGGCGGCCTGGCCGCCCTGGAAGTTGGCACGGTTGGTCCAGAAGGTGCGGAGGTCCTCCTCTGAGGAGTCAGCGCACGCCAGCTTGTATGCTACCCACCGCTCATGCGCTCAAACGTAACCGGCTCGCCACCGTAAACAATGTTGGCAGACGTAAGCGCTGCAAGCTCCGAGTCTGTGATCTCGCCGCCCTCAGTCTTCGAAACACCGCCAGTCTTGGATCCGGGGGGGAAGGCCATGAAAGGGGTGGCGAGGCCCGCCTTGATAATCTCCTCCTTGAGCTCCTTCCAGTTTGTGCCCTCCCCAGGAGCGGTAAACTTGAGACCAGAGTTTGCAGTGACGGGGACCTTGGAAGGGTCGAGAACCTTGCCGGTGACAGGGTCGACCTCCAGCTCGACGCCCTTGTAGTCGATGGTGAGCGGCGAGTCCTCCTGCGTGAGGTCAGCGAAGGTCTCGGTCGCCATCCATTGCAGATAGCACCCTGCAAGCGCGCAAGAGCCAGACTTACCTTCTGCTTCTTGCCCGCCTTGTCCTCGTCGTCCTCCCGCTGACGCTTGCTACCCCGGCCGGCCTCAACCGTCATTGCCTTTCCAACAACCTCAACGTCTGACGGGATCTTGGCGAGCTGGGGGGCCTGGCCCTGCTTGATCTTGGCAATCTCACGGAAAGCGTTGAACTTGGCTCCGCCCTTCCGGTTCTGGTTGCCCTTGAAGATCTCCGACTCGGGAATGCCCTTCTCCTTGGCCTTCATCTTGACGTACGCGTCCTTGGACATCTTGACCATGTCCTCCTCGCCAAACTTGGGGAAGTCGGCGTCGGGGATCTCGAGGAACTTCTTGAGGTCGGCCTCGTAAGAAAACTCGACAAAGACCGAGCCCTTGAAGTCGCCCTTGCCGCGGCCAGCGTCGCCCTTGCCCGCGATGTCGCCGCGACGCTTGCGGACAGCGTTGATCTTGGCAAACTGGGCAAAGTACTCCTCAATCTTGTCCTGCGTGTTGTTCTCCGAGTCGCTCTCGCCGAAGCCCTTCTGATACTTGTTAGAACAGGCAATGTCAAGCCGCATCAACATCAACAACAGTGACACGTACCACGTAGGCAGAGCGGTCCCACATGGTCGAGTTGGGCTCGAGGGGGCGCGCCCGGCGGACGTTCTCGTTGTCCTCCGAGACAGCAAGGAGAGGGTCATCGCCCTCAGCCTCCGCGCCCGACTTGATCGCCTTGGCAATCGCCGGGACACCGAGGGGCTGGAACTCGCGCATGCGCTTGAAGGTCAGGATGGTCTTGATCGGGACCCATCCCTCGGGGTTGCAGACGGTGAGCGAGAAGAAGAACTTGTCGGTCGGGAGGTTGGAATCGGAGAAGTAGAAGTTGACTGGGGAGTGGCGTGAGCACGTTGCATCGGAACCGCATGCCATGCGTCCGACTGATCAGCACACGGTACTCACTCTGCTTGACCGCCTTGAAGAGCTCCTGGTTGACCTCCTCCGAGGTCTTGCCCTCGACGACAGGGAGGGCCTCCTCTGCGGTCTCGATCTTGGGGACGGTCTCGACAGACATTTTTTTTTTGCGGTGATGGATGTGGTTTGGGGAGGAGGAGATGAGGAGACCAGGGAGATGGCAAGAGGTTGTGGATGGGATGGAGCGGGTGGCCACCAGACTGACGACTGTCAACTTTTCCGGAGACCCGTGCATCGAGTCGACCGTGGGAAGAATTTGACTCAGGAGTTTTGCACGTGGGTATCTCGTGGAAACCATGTGCCTTTCGGATAAATTTATGAAATAGTTGACGCGAGAAATATTCACGAGATGGCTGTGCGTGGTGGCGCCCTAGTCCCTGGTCGCGACTGATTTTTCTCCCTTTGCTCTCATGCCCATTCAGTTGTCAAACCAGTGGACATTACCATCTCACCCTGTCCACGGCCGTCATTGTCGCGTTGCGATCCTGCTCCAGCATCGTCCATTGGCCCCCCCCCCCCCGGGAGGTGCTCAGCAGAGCGCGCTGCACTAGCTCCCAGCTGACCCCGCTGACCAGCAGCTAGCACCAAAGACGCGTCCCGATGCCGTACCAAGACCCTGCGAAATCACTCTTGGCCCACGATTCTCAGGATACTGAATTCTGCACCGCCCGCCGGGGCCATGAGTCGCGCCGCCGGCCGCCAACCAGCCATTGCTAACTGGCGCACAAAAGGACCCAGCCAGCGACGTGTCAGCAGGCAGCGCAGGCGCACTATAACCCTTGGTGCCCCCTCCTAGTCCCATCTTTTTTCCCCCTCTACATCTTCACTTTTGCACATACCCCATTCCTCCTCCTCTCTGGCTGCTGGTCAGCCTCACCTTCACTTTGATTGCCAGCTACAAGTCGTCTGTCTCCCTCGTCGACGTTCCTGTCTGTGCACACGCAGGACTTGAGTCTTGTTCTTGATCATCGTCCTCACTCCCCACACCACTTCGGCTGGTCCTCCTCTCCCATCTCGCCTCTCGACGAGCGCTCCCCTCTAGACGAGGTAATTCCCAATCTCGGACGCCATGTTGTTCCTCCTGTTCAACCTCCCCTCCGCGCAGGCCGCGGACCCCGCTGCGCGTTGGGGTCAGCAGGCAGTCTTTGTTGAGTCGACCAACCAGATGTACGTTGTCGGCGGCGCCTCCTCCAGCGATGTCACCGAGGTGACCAACGACGTCTACATTCTCTCGGTGAGTGAAGAATCTGTTTCATGTCCGGTGAGCCTGTCACTTACTCCCGCAGCTCAACGACACGGCAACATGGTCATCCGGCCCCAACAACGGACTTCCTGCCCACTCGTTTGCCTCGATGGCGTACGGCAAGGACACGATCACCGTTGCTGGCGGCATGACGGCATCGTGTTCATCGGACGCCACAGTCCACACCCTGGACCTCACCAGCGGAAACTGGTCGTCCTCCAGCCCTAGCGGCTTTGTCCGTCGCCACGGCGCTGGCGCAGCAACGGCCGACAACGGTGTTGTCGTCATTGGTGGTCTCGTCGACAAGTACGTCTGCGCGTCTAGCAGCAGCGGCTACGCGGCGATGGACCTTCTTTCCTCCGGCAAGTCCAATTCGACTGCCCTCCCCTTGTCGCTCACCGGCGGCAAGCGTGCCCTTGCCGACTTTGCGATGGCATCTTCCAATGGCAAGGTGTACCTTGGTGGTGGCCAGGCGTCTGACGGTGTCCTTGTGCCTTTTGACACTGTGGCCACTTGGAACGAGGCGGACGGCTGGAACCCCCAGGTGACCAAGGGCGATGTCCCCGCTGGTCGTCTTGGTGCCTCCTTGGTCGCCCACCCGACCCTTGATGTTCTCGTCCTCTTCGGTGGCGCCACCCAGGTCTCGTCCGCCCACTTTGCTCCCTCCGCCATGGTCTCCGTCCTCAACACTAGCACATGGGAGTGGTCCAGCCCCCAGAGCCTACAGCCTTCCCACGATGCCGCCATCGCGTACCACTCAGCTGTAATGACCCCTTCCGGTGTCATGGTCACCGCCTTTGGCCGCAGCGCTTCGGGATCTCCCAGCAACGCCGTCAACTACCTTGACATGCGTGACCCAACTGGCTCCACATGGGGGTGGAAGTCGACCTGGGACCAGGGATTCCTCGACCAGTATACTCCCCCGGCGAGTACCCAGGCGGAGAGCCAGAAGACGAGCAACAAGGGAACCATTGCCGCTGCGGTTGTCCCAACCGTCATTGGCGTTCTTATCATTGTCCCCCTTGCGCTCTGGCTCTGGCGCCGCCACATGCTCAGCAGCCGCCAGCGTCGTCTCGCATCGCATTTCTCCTTTGCCACCCAGGAAGACCGCGGCGATTTCAACCGTCCCAACGGCCGGTACCCCTTCGGGTTTGACGGAATGAGCAGTGCAGGCAGCCTCAACTCGCTTAGCAAGCGTGTCATGACTGTCTTCCGTCGCGGCACCAAGGGAGTTGGAGACGATGGAACCATCAACGAAGGCGAGATGGTGCAGGTTGAGCCTTCGCAGCTCATGCAGAAGGACAGCCACTGGGAGGAAATCGACTTTGGTCTTGGCCGCATCGACGCTGAGCGTCGCGAGGCAAACTACACCGACCTGCCGTCACGTTCGCGCACGCCCCGTCGCAGCGAGTACCCTACCACCGAGCAGGGGCTGCCGTTCCCAATGCCCGTTGCGTCGACCATTAGCTACCCCTCCGAGCCAGAGTCCCCAGAGGTTGTTACACCGACTACTCGCGCAAGCCCCGCTCTCGGCGAGCTCGTCGACCTCGACTCGGACAGCCCTCGTCTTGGTAGCCCGCGCTCTGACGGCCAGCTTCCGCTTGTCAACCCGAACCAGCATAGCACCGTCGCCGCCGCCGCGGTTGATACAGCCAGCGCTGAGGCCAACGACTGGAACATGCTCGAGCAGTCGATGATGGCGCGGCCCGTCTTCAACACGTCCCCCAACTCGTCGGTCCGCTCGCACGCGCACCCCAGTGTCAACTCTGATCAGCGCCCGACGCCATACCCTGCCGTTGCCGGCGTCCCGACCCCGACCGCCCGTAAAACCTCCACTCCAAGCCTCCCGCCACTCCAGTTCTCAAACACGCCGATTGGCACCCTCCGCAATGTGTCGGACACGACGTCGCGCCACCTCGCTGGCAGTGGTCGCCGTGGTTCGGTATCGGCCTCGAGCAGCAACCATTCGCACCACGGCCACGGCTCCATGTCGCAACACCCTGCTACCATGGTGGGAACAGTCGACGTGCGCCGTGGCCCGCCCAACGCGCTCGGCCTCAGTCGCGTGTCCCACCTCCGCGCAGCGAACCACTCCGAACTCGGCCACTAATAACTTCGCTGACACTGCCGCTGGCCGGCGAGTGTCTCTAGGAACACTCTACTATAGGAATAGGAATAATGTATGCAACTTTGTCGAGGTGACTTTGGAGAGACCTTTTGACACTCGGGAAGGCGAGCGATGGTTTAGTTATCTTCTACGGGGGATGCGGCGCCCGCTGAGGTGATTTTCTTGGCTGGATGGGATGTCGCCACTCAAGGTTAGCTAGCTCCAAGGTTAGCTGTCCAGGTCGCGATCAATATCCTACAATTAGGCATCCAATCCCCCGGCATCCACCGCCGACGGCGATGCGGAGTTGTGCTCGATTCCCCCCCCATTCCGCTCCCAGCTGCTGGCCCCCCGCTTCAAGGGTGCGGCGAGCACTTGCTGTGTCCGGGCTTCCGGATGCGGGGCTGGGTCCCGGGCTTGACATCTTCCTCCGCCGCCGCGACGCCCACACCAGGACACATGACTGCGGCACCCCAACGGAAGCGTCCTCTCGTCCTCTCACATATGCGGCTGATGTGCGTATGAATCGAGCTGTTGCGCAGGCATATATCGTCGAGCAAGAAGAGAAGAGGGCCGCACCGAGTGAAGGACGAAAACCCACAATCCACATGTTCAGGGATGGATGACGCACCGGCGGCCATGTCCGGGTATCCACCCGGCGCTGCGCATCACTCATAGCCGGCAACCTGCAATGGGGATTTGCCTGTTCCGTGCAACGGCATCGACATCCGGCCTCCAACAACCACACCGACACGACATTTTACACGAACCCACATCTCACCCACTTCTCCATCCCCATCCACACTCTGTTCCTCAACTCTATCCACACCCCGTTGTCAACCCCGAAATGACCGCAGCAGAACGGCCCAAGGACGGCACCATCGTCGGCGAGGTACGAGCGCCGGTCGACCTCGACAAGTTGCTGCCATACCTTGAGAAGAACGTCGAGGGTTTCCAGGGACCGCTGGAGATCAAGCAGTTCGGTGTGAGTCGCGTCATGGGTTGTGGTGTGGCTTTGTTTGTGGAACAAGTGTGGGCGAGGTCAGCGCCAGCGCTGCGCAACAACGGCCGGCGCGCGGGTTTCTGCAACCCCGGACGAGAGGTTGGACACGACCTCAGCGGCCGTTAACTCATATTACTTACACCTGCTGGTACACACGCGAACCTCATACCCCGATACTAACATCCCCCAGTTCGGTCAGTCGAACCCGACCTACTTCCTGCAGACCCCCAGCAAGAACTATGTCCTCCGCCGCGCGCCCCTCGGCAAGCTCATCTCCAAGACGGCCCACCGCGTCGACCGCGAGTACCTCATGCTTGAGGCGCTCAACCGCTACAACGCCACGCTGCCCGAAGAGGCCAAGGCGCGCGCCGTGCCGGTGCCACGGGTGTATACGCTCTGCATGGACGTGGCTGTCGCCGGTGCCCCGTTCTACGTCATGGAGTTTATCAAGGGGCGCATCTTCACGGATGTGCTCTTGCAGGACCTGCCGGCTGAGGAGCGCGCCGCGCTGTGAGTTTGCTTTCGGAAAGGGAAGGGAGAGATTACCCTCCAAAGAATTGCCGTTGGAGGATTCGCCAGAGCGTGTCAGACTATGGCTGTCATATGGAGGGCTCTCAGTAGGCGTATCCTCCTCTCCGCCGCATCTCGTGTACACGCCCGCTAACACCTCACAGTTGGCGGAGCGCGATCCGTACACTGACCCTACTCTCCACTACCCCCATCGAGGCACTCAAGCTGCCCGCCTCCTTCGCCGCAGACCCCATGGCCAAGCCCTACTTCCCCCGCCAGGTCAAGTCGCTCATGAAGGTCTCGGAGGCGCAGGCCAAGACCCCAGCCGCCAACCTGCCTGGCGGCATTGTAGGCGACATTTTCGGCGCAGACGAGCTGCGCCCCTGGTTTGAACAGGGTGCTGCGCGTGTGGGCGGCGAACTTCACCACGGCGCGTGTGTCGTCCACGGCGACTACAAGCTGGACAACATGGTGTGTGATAACACCCGCGACCGGGTTCCGCTGACTCCAGATCTTCCACCCCACTGAACCGCGCGTCATTGGCCTGCTTGACTGGGAGCTATGCACGCTCGGTTCTCCTCTCGCGGACCTCGCCAACCTCCTCCTCCCCTTCTCGATGGTACCCCTTAGCGACAGTGACAAGGCACTCCTTCACGCCGGAGGTGGCGGCAGCAACCTCGCCATTGGCCTGCGCGGCCTTCCCTCGTCCGCCACCGGCATTCCTTCTAGCGACCAGCTCGAGCAGTGGTGGGTGCACGACATGAACGTCGGCAACCTCTTCCACTCGGCCTTCTCGGGTGTCGGCCAGGCGCGCGAGCCGTGGCAGTGGCCCATCCCCGGTCTCGAATGGGTGCGCGCGTGGATGCTGTTCCGCCTCGCAATCATCTCGCAGGGCATCACCGCGCGTGCTGCTCTGGGACAGGCAAGCAGCGCCGGCGCGCGCGCCACTCGTGACGGCTTCGATTTCTTCGGTCGCATGGCGTACGCGATCATGAAGGAGGAGAAGGGCGGAAAGGCCAAGCTGTAGGTGTCTAGGCGCAGCAGTAGATTACAGTAATGCATGCATGCATGCAATACAGTTTCCCGATATACCAGTCTGCGACGTCGTCTGGTAGCTAGCTGGTGCAGTGCACATCCTCCCTAATGCTGTCGAGTACCGCGTCCGGCCTTCAACTTAGTCCAATTCTTCAACTCCCCAATTGCTTTCCCGCCTGGGCCGAGCTTCATGGTGCCACCTCGTACCACCTTCCTGGCCTGGCCTTGTCATCTGTTGTCCTTTCTCCTTCGCCCAGTCCAAAAAAGCACACGCTCGTGTGCTCGCGCTCGCAGACGCACACGCTCCAGGTCCCACTGGGGATCGAACCCAGATTACAAGAACGACACTGCGCGTTGAGGCACCTCAGAATCTTGTGTACTAGCCATTATACGATGGAACCGGCTGCTGGTACGGTCCCGGGGCTGCGCAGCCCGCATACAGTGCAGAAGACGCATTGCAGGATCGGAGGAGAAAGATGGGTGCGTTGGAGAGGCACCAAACTCTCATCAGTTGCGAGGGGTTGTCTGATTTAGGCTGAACTGCCACGCGACCAGACTCTTGACTGTCCTCAGTCTGCCACCAACGTCATTGGGCTACGGACAACAATTTCAGCTGAACAACAAACGTTGCTCACTGCTCATCAACCACTTCTCAACCAACCTTACCAGAACCCATCCAGCGTATCCTTCTGGGTTCCAACACCGCCCCACCATCTTTAAGCAAGAATACCGCACACACCAATCCCACGAACGGCCCGATCGTCTGGTCTGCCGGCCGATATAGCCATGAGCACAACCTCCTCGTCGACCCTCGCCGGCCGCCCTGCCAGCTCGGCCACCACCGCCGTCCCCGGGAGCAGCACAACGAGTTCGGCAACCACGATGGGGACTTTCCCTATGGTCGAGGTCGGTGGCGGTGTCGACGTCGGCGCCGGGGTGCGCGCGCGTTCGACAGCCGCCACGTCGCGCACCTCGCCGGGTACCTCACGAGCTGCCGGCCTCGCCCTGTCGCCGCGCCAGCTCGGCCAGCTCCAGGGCCAGGTCACTCCGGGACGCCGCCCTCCGCCGCTTCCAGCTGTTAAGGGGACGATGGGCGGGATTGAGACGCCGCGAAGGGATATTTGGAGTCCTGGGGTGAGTCCAGCCGCGAGGAAACGCGAGAAGAGTGGGCGGGCCGACTGAACCGAGGGTGTACGGGATGATAGTTGGTGTACACTCTCAGCTCACTCGGACTCGCATTGCCGCACTCCACATGTTTATCGCCATCACAGACACTGACAAACAGTTCCGCTCCTCTGCTCCACCGACGCCGACGCCGACCACCCCGACCTCGCGTGCGAGCACCGTAGCTCCCGGCGCCAGCACCGCCGCTAACAGTACCGATGCCGCTACTGCCCCGGAGCATATACACGCACACACACACCTGCACGATCCCGAGGGGATTGTGTTCCGCGCAGATCCGCGGATGCGGACTTGTTTCGAGGAGTTGCCGGAGGGCGGGGATGAGGTCGCGGCACTGTTTGGTGTCTAAGCGGCAAGCGCGGCGGCTGGTACGGCGACGAATCGGTGGGAACAAGCAGCGTGAAGAGCATGGTGGAATCGAGTTTGCATGCACTCCCAAGACCGGAGCCTAGCGGCCAGTATGGGAAAACCCGCACCGACTGCGTGAGAGTTGCGGGTGCAACACCACGGAACGGCAGGGGGTCCCGGAGGCGATGAAGACAGCTGTGGGCAATGTATCAGTTCGTATGCTCGACGGACGGCTCCTGTGCGCGCGGACTAACGTCGCTAACTCTCTGTACTGATGTACCATCAGTCCCCCCCCCCCCCCCCCCCCCCCCCACCCCCCCCCCCCCCCCCCCCCCCCCCCCCCCCCACCAC
>JALJEG010000015.1:385380-403342 GCA_023653615.1 Apiotrichum siamense
AGGAACACCGCGCTGACGAGGCCTGTTGCCGTCGACTTGACAGTTCAGGCGACGTGGGCCGACGAGCGGAGGTGGACATTCGGCGCCGGCGTGTCCCCCGCCCCCCCCCCCCCCCCCCCCCCTCCAGCTCCGCGCACTGCGCACTGACGATAGTCATCAATAGGGAACCCGTGGTGGTCGCGGGTGAGACAGGTATCCGCCGTAGCACAGTCCGTAGTTGAGTGGCTTTCGGCCGCTGAACGTCAGTTGGCCGCTAGGTTACTGGGCGCGTCAGAACAACCTCGCGATGGCTCACGAGTGCACCGCCCCCGCCACCAGTTGCATATCGGCCCTTGGCCGTCTGATCGGAATGGATCTGACATGCGCAGCGCAGGACCGAGTTTGGGGAACCGGAGGCACGTCTTGGCTGCGCTGCGGGTGGAAAGTTCTAGGTTCAAACCTTGAGACAAGCGTCGATTGCATTGCAGTGGCCAAGCTGCGGTCTCAAGACGTGTCGCGGGTCGGACGACCAAGTGGTCTTGGGAGCTGCGGGCGCAGTGGAATCTGAGCTGCACACGAGCGAACAGTAAGATGCAGCAACAAATGCTCTGCGGCGGCGCGGGGGTACCGCAGTTACCGCAATGAGGCATGAGGCGCATGTGGGCGAGCGACTTAGATGGCCAGTGGAGGGAAGAAGTACCAAAAGTGCATGTGCATGGCTGACAACGCAAGCCGATCCGCTGCCGCCAAGGGTCAAATCTACAGTGACGTCTAACATGAACAGACCGCGAGGTGTTGGAGGGTCGTACGGTGTGGACGGGCAAACGATGTTGGCGTGATAAAATGGGTTGCGAGAGCTGAGCAAAGGGGCGCGGGGCAGGACAGTAAGGGTGGACCTGAGACTGGAGGCGCGGCGCAGGCAGCAGCGGCCGGCGCGTGGCTGTGCCGCGTCGCATGTCTCACCACTGGGAGGCGCGCATGCTCAGATCAGGAGGGCGAGGGACGCGGCGAGGACGCCGACAGCGACGCTTGCGCCGGTGCGGCCGGCGCCGTTGCCAATCCTCGACTGCGAGATTTGCGCGTTGGGCACGTTGCTAGGCTGCGTTGCCGAGCCGCTGTCACCGGTCGCCGTGGCCGCGGCTGTCTGAGTGTACGGCGTCACAGTGGTGGACGGCGCGGCAATGCCGTTGAAGGTGGCGGCGGCATCGAAGGGCGCCGAACCCATGGCGTCGTAAAAGTCGAGGAGGATGATGCTTGGGGCACGGCCGTAGAGCATCAGGCAGTTGTCAACGTGGAAGCCGATCGAGCCGTCGCCAGTGGCGGCATTGGTCTCGTTGAGCTTGGCGGTGTTGGGCGTCAGGATCTGGGTGCCGAGGAGGGAGAAGGACTGGTCGAGGAAGTGGTTGATCATGTACATCTGCGAGTCGGGCTGGCCCTTGGTGCGGTTGACAGCGCAGCCAAAGGTCTGGTCGGTGACGTCTGGGAACAGGTTAGTGGTCTGCAATGGCGGCGATTTAGGAGCTAGCAGCAGCCAAGAGCTGCCTAGCCGCTCCTGATGTGATGGCTGTGCTCACCATAGGCGTCCTCCCACACGCTGCTCCACTCATCGATGATGTACGGATAATTGGTGAAGTCGGCCTGGTTGTCGATGAAGGCCACCAGCGTGGTGCCTGCGTCAATGAGGGATCCGAGGGTGGGCCACTGCGAGACGGTGAGGCTGGCGGCGTCAGGCTTGTAGGCCTTATTGGAGATGCCAGCGGCTTCAAAGGCGGACGCAAACTGGGAGGCTGGAAGGTTGTCGCTATTGACCATGAACATGGTGACGACTGTCTGTCAGCACAGGTTCTCTAAAGGGGATGTGGCGATGGTAACTCGGCCGATCGATCGCCGACGCCGACGCCCGATCACCGACGTCGCTTCTTGGCGCCGCAGCGACGGGAGACACTCACCCTCGTTCGGGTTGCTGCTCATCCACGAGTTGACAGACTCGAGGTACGCCTGGAGGGAGCCGCCGTCCCTGAGAGAGCACGACGTGTGGCACAGCTCGATGGTGCCATTTAGGTTGTGGGCCTGGACCTGGAGGGCGCGGACACCGTCGTTCTGAAAGATCAGCAAATGCGGAGTGGGGCAGTGTGCGGCGAAGGTGTGGAGGAGGTTCTTCGCAGGACCACATCTGTTGTCTGCGCCACGCGCTGATGTCTCCGATGCAGATTGGTATTGACCGCGTATGAGGCGGTGAACCGACCGCCAAGCGGTTTAAGACAATCCAGTGCACCTGTAGAGGGTGAAACCGGATAGCCAAGAGCGGATTAAACCGACAAAAACAACATGTCGCTTGCGGTAGCGATCTGTGAGACGAGCGAGCGGGACGGGCACGAACCCGTCGAACAGACAGACACGAAAGGGGTGAGCCAGGGCCTTGGCACTTACAAGCTGGGCAGTGACGTTCTTGTTCTGGTTGTCGGCGGGACTTTGTCCGACCGCGTACGAGTTGTGGGCGCCAATAAAAGTGACGTTTGAGTACTTGCGATCGCAGAGGGCTGCATCACCGTTGCAGACGGACGCTGCGAGGGAGGAGGCTGCGAGGAGGGGGAGAGCGAGTGCGGCGAGCATTCTGCTGCGCGTGACGGGCAAGAGAGGCGGGAAGAAAAAGGGGGGGGGGAAGGGGAGGGATTGAACGAAGGGAGGGTTGCTGGAGGGAGCGAGTGACGGCCAACCAGAGCAAACAAGTTGGGAGTGGAAGAGGTGTAGGAACGTAGCAGACAAAAGAGAGGGTGGGTAAGAGATGCTTGGGGCCGGTTTATGAAGAAACGACGACGGCGACGACGACCACGACAAAGGACAGAAAAAGGAAAGCGAGCGATGACCTCTGCAAAGGCAGGGACCAGGGACGAGGTCAGACCTACTGCGCGCGCGCGCGGCAGCGGGGCGCGGCAACGGGGCGCGGGGCTGCGCAGCTCGCGCAGATCCGCCAAGGGCCTGGAGTGCATACGTAATCTTTAGACCAGGGGCGCGCGGGAGTGTATATATCAACCCCGGCAAACAATGACATGTATATAGTGACGGGCGACGGATGTGATGGCTCCACCACCCCTGGAGGACCCTGTTTCCCCATGCAAACAACGATGCACGTGTATGTCGGGATTGCTCCCGTCTCCAGCCGATTATAACCTGGCCGCGGTGCCCAAAAGTCGGTGCAACACACGCTGTGCTGTCAACAACATCCATCACACAGCACAGTTCATCGTCTTGCCACCCCGCCCAGCCACCACCGCCCCTCCCCCATCGTCCTCCTCTCCGCCCCCGGGTGCCAGCTCGCCCAGTCGCTCTCCTCTTACCGGCCGAGCTGGTCGCCCATTCAAGCATTGCCTTCATCGCACTCGAGCAACCACTGCGTTTTCGCCACTTATACTACACACCGCCACACCCTCCCATCCCATCGCACGTCAGACGGGCCCGCTCCCCCCCCCCCCCCCCCCCCCCCCCCCCCCCCCCACCCCCCCCCCCCCCCCCCCCCCCCCTCCCCCCCGCTGGCACGCTATGTCGTCCAGTGGTGGATAGAGACAGCGCCCATCTTTGCAGCACGCAAGAAGGCAGCGCAGGAGCGGGCAGCACAGTTAATCCTCGCCCCCCGGCAGCGTGCCCGGTCGCTAGCGGCTGGTATGATGGCCTCGCCAGCAGTAGCCAAGCCAGGCGCCACTGGCAAGCTGAATGGCACTACCGCTACCTCCACACAACCCCATCACTCCCCATCAGATGCCGGTAGCGCGGCCGGCGCGTTTTCCCGCTCCATGCACACGGACGTCGCCCCGAACCCGACCCCGGACATGGAGTTCTTTCCCCCGTCCACCCTGCCTCGAAATCCCGACACCGACGTCTCGGACCAGCAGCCGCAGTCTGATCGCCACCCGAATCAGCGCTTCCCACCAGAGAACACCGACATTTATAGGCTCATGAACGACCCCCGCGCCTTCCTCCCTGGAGTCATGCAGGCGCCGCGAGAGGTCGTCGTGTTGTGCCATGGTGAGTCTCGCACCTCGTTTCGTGGGGACGTGGGGTCACCATGGGTGGAAAGAGTCTCCTGTCGGACCCACCAACACAAAGGCCCAAGCGAGGGGGGGTTGTCGAGGGGAGCGTTTGTCCAACCCGCTCCATCCTTGGCATCCCCACAACCCGCCATCGAAATCTCACTGACACCTGCCCCAGGACTGTATGGCTTCTCAACCGCGACCCCCATTCCCCTTTTCCCATCACTCAAGCTGCACTACTGGGCGTCCGTTCTCGAAGTCCTCCGGGACCGCATAGGAGCGAACGTGGTCGTTGTCGGTGTCAAGGGGTGAGTTCCGGATCTTATTCGTCCCCGTTAGTCTCCGCCACCCAGATCTTTTTGTGTGTTCGCAAAGTGACGTGGTTGTGGTTGGTGCCTGGCTTGGTCGGCGCATTCGGCCGTGCCACCCCACCTCCCCCGGTTTCGGGATATCGGATCATGGTCGATCGGAAGCTATCAGCTATATGCAGAGGCGGGCAGCTGACACCATTCTTCAGAACTGGTTCCATCCAAGAACGCGCCGCCCAGATGCACGCGTTCCTCAAGGACAACCTCCCCAAGGGCACCGGCGTCAACTTTGTGGCGCACAGCATGGGCGGGCTCGACTGCCGCCATCTGATCTCATCCATCAAGCCAAAGGAGTACACGCCCTTGTCGCTCACGTCGATTGCGACGCCGCACCGCGGATCGCCTTTCATGGACTGGTGCGCGGTGAACATTGGCGTCGGCAGCCACTCGATGCAGTCGGCTGTGGCCAGAAAGGCGGAGATTGTGGCCGAGCACCTGCCTTTCACACTCAAGTCGCCTATCTTGGACCGCGAGAGCGGGCTCTCCGCGGCGGCAGAGAAGACGTCCGACGCTATCTCATCCTTCTCCAGCGCGCTCACAAACTACCTGCTCAATATCTTCGATACCCCGGCGTACAACAACCTGACAACCTCCTACCTGCGTGATCAATTCAACCCCGAGACGCCCAACGACCCCAACGTCAAGTACTACTCTGTCGCAGGGCGCGTGTCCAAGATGTCGGTGCTACACCCACTGTGGTTCACCAAGCTTGTGCTCGACTCGGCGGCCGAGAAAGGATATCCCGAGGGCGAGACGGCACGTGGTGCGAGCTACGAGGGCAACGACGGGCTCGTCTCGGTGTCGTCCGCCAAGTGGGGCGAGTTCCTCGGTGTCGTCGACGGCTGTCACCATTGGGACCTGCGCGGCGAGGGCGGCCTCTGGCCGCAGGGCACGACCCTCGGCGACCCCAAGCCCAAGGACCCGAACGCGGTCCCGCACCATGGCCCATACACGATGCCTGGCGGATGGGAATGGGAGTGCGGTGTGGGGCTCGACGGCGGGCCGGACGCGCACGACACGCAGCTCGACCCTCACCAGCACGCCAAGGACCTGGCCACAGCCCGCGCTATGGCGCCCATGGGTCCCGTCGACACCGATAAGAAGGAGGAGAACCAGTCGAGCTCCACCTTTGACCTCGCGGCCCTCGGGCAGCTGATCGACTGGGTCGGCGACCTGTTCCCTGGTGACAAGAAGCCGGCCGAGCCGACACACCAGCTCGCGGACGCGCGTCTCGAGATGGCCGCCGCTGCCAGCGCCGGTGCCCGTGCAAAGATGACCGCCGCAAGCGGCAAGCCGTCACCGCAGCCTAAGAAGCAGGTCGTACGGGAAAAGTTTGACCTGACGCGGTTCTACGGCGGGCTAATGCTGCGGCTACGCGAGGAGGGCCTCTAGGCGTGCGGGAAAGGAGTACATCACCTTTTATAATCTCAACCTTTGTAGGATTAGGGAGGGAGCGCGGGGGAGATGTTTGTAGAACCTTGTGCTAGAAGAATAACACATACACTCATAAGCTCATATCATCAATGCATGTCATATCCGGAAGGGCAGTTGCGTGCTGATGCGAGCGATGAGGAAGCGCAGGATGGCTGGACGCAAGGACGGATGGCTGGAGATAACTAATTACAGCGGCTGCCTGATCTTTTGGGGAAACGCGGGAGGTGCACACATGCGCACGCCGCAATGAACGTGGTTGTGCGGTGTGAAACCATGAAACCATCAACAGAACGGTAGCTCCCCGCCCGCACCTTCGATCCACCGCACGCGCACGGTCGCACGAGCGGGGAACGCACGTGGAACGTCTTCGGGCTCATGAGCCGCAGCGCAGATCCTCAGACGACGCAGCGACTGGCGGTATACCCCCGCCTGTCGTACAGTGCAGCTCGCATCCAGTGTCAGCTACACTACATGATGCAATACATGGGATCATGCAACAACTCTACGACAGGGCGGTCGGCTAGCGCAGGGGCCAGTCGGGGAGGGGGAATCGAGTCCCTTGACGTTTCCGGGGATATATGAAGGTTTGGGAGTCTGATAACAGCGCGTTGGGCCGGTCTAGCTGGGTGATGGCAATGGTGATGGCTCTTGTATGCTGGGGTAGGTCATGTACGGGTCGTCGAGTCTATGGGGTCGGGCGTGTGTGCACAGTTGAGAGAAGTGGGTGGAATAGGTGCTCGGCGGCGCATTACATGACGACACAGCCGTCCTTGTCCTTGGAGCCCGAGCTGTTACCCTCCTTCATGGCCTCCATCTCCAGTCGGCGGTTGAGTGCGGCGGCACCGTTCATGCCCGCGGCAACGCGCTTGGCGGCGCGCTTGTCGCCACCCTCGGCGGCAAGGCGGTACCACTTCATGGCCGCGGCGAGGTTGGGGTCGACACCGACACCCGTCTGCATTGTCAGTTTTGTTGTTACGAGTGGCGGTGCCCTACCTCGGTGAAGTAGCCCAGAGCGTACTGCGCCTTGGCGAGGCCCTGGTCGGCGGCCTTCTTGGCCCAGAGGTACGCCTCAGTGTCCGATTGGGGGAGCACGCCGTCGGCGCCAACAAGGTACCAGGCGGTGAGCGCAAAACACGCCTCGCGATGCCCTTGCTGCGCGGCAATGTTGTAGTAGTGAATCGACAATGCGGCGTCCATTGGGCACCCCATCTTGCCGTACTCGTAGCACTCGCCGAGCTTGAATGCCGATGGCGCGTACCCGAGCTCGGACGCCTGTGCAAGTAGCTCGGTCGCATAGTCGAGGTCGACAAAGAGAATGTTGTCAATGCCGCGTTCGTGCAGCAGCGCCAGCTCGTGCAGTGCATGCGGGAACTCTTCCGTTGCGTGCTCGGCGCTGCGCTTCAGCCACTTGACACCCTCTTTTGGTCGCTTGCTAAGGCCGAGCGAGCCGTTCAGCTCCGCGGTACCGAGGCGGTACATGGCTCCAGGGTGCAGACCAACTGCGGCCTTCCTGCGACAGTGTTAGTTTGGAAACAGTCTTGTCCGTCTCCCAAATTAGCCAGCACTCACTTGTAGTATTGGATAGCCTTGGCGCTCTCTCTGCGCGTACCCCAGCCATGCTCACAGCATGTGCCTGCGCGGTAGCATGCGTCGGGATGACCGTGCTTGGCAGCGAGGGCAAACAGCGGGAACGCCTTGTCAAAGTCCTGCTTGCCGCGGGTGGTGCCAATGCCGTTTGCGTAGCAGTCGGCCAAAAAGTACTGAGCATCTGGGTAGCCGCGGTCGGCAAGGCGCTTGAGCAGCGACGTCGCCTCCTTGATCAGTTCGTCGCGGCGCTCGAGCGTCGCCGCGTTGGGCCGGTTGGCAGGGTCGCTGGGGTCGTCGGGGTTAGGCGGCGGCACCATCGACTTTGCTGCATCAATCATAAACACGGCAAACTCAAAGATGAGCTCGGGGTCGTTTGTCTTCTTGGCATTTTCCCGGTACAGCTCGAGCGTGCGGTCATGAGTGAGCAGCTCAGCAGACTTTCCCGGACGGAGATGGGCTGCGGCGGTGTGAGTGAGCGAGAACTACGGGCAGGGAGCACAGAAGCAAGGGTTGTTCCTGCGCCCGGTGATGATTGTGTGACGTATGAAGACAGCGGCCATGGCGTCGACAGCAAATTAAGGTGATGTCGCGCCGACGCCTCGGCATTGACAACGGGCATTGCCGTAAACACACACATACAGGACGCCATGGTGCAGAGATCCACACGTCTCGGATGTGCGGCAGCTGCAGCGTGCTGCGGAGGTATGCTTATCCGTTTACCAGACCATCGCTCATTCCCTTGCCAGTACTCACACTGGTCCATCAGCGGGGGTGGCTGCGAGCCCACGCCAGCGCGGATCTGCGAGTTTCGCAGCGACCCGCCGCCGTTAAACCCGTCGTCCATCGGCACGGCGTTTAGCGGAGACTGCGGCTGCGAGTATGCCATCGTGGAGGCGAGGTTATAGTGCAACTGAAAAAAATAAAGAGGCCCAGGAACGATGGGGCCGACGGTTGAGATGGGAGCTGGTGGCAGCAATCGGCGGGAACGCGGACCGGTTGGAGATGAGAGAGAGTGAGAGAGTGGGAGAAATTAAAAAAAGAGTGGGGAGAAGGGTAAAGGTTGTTGTCGAGGACACGACCTGGCTTGGAGGAGATGGACGTGATATTTACAAGGGCGACGTGCCAGGGTTCGGTGTGGGTCGACGGCGTTGTCGGCGGCCGCCCAAGTCCGGTTTCGGTTTTGGTCTGGTGTGGGTGCTGCGTGTTTGCTGCGGTGGCAACAGCGCTGTGGTTATTCCTTTGCGAAGATGTTGGAGGAGCGAGGAGCGGAGCGTGTCCGAATGGGTGTATGTACAGGGGAGGGTGTCGGAGAGAGTGTGCTTCCGTCGCGCACTGGAGCAGAGTTTATACCGAGTCTTGGCCGCACACCGACGCTCTCAACAGGCAAGCGCCCCACACGGGATGTCCCTTTGCACACTCGACAATCAGGAACGAAGTGGGGAGAGGCTGACATTGGAGGGGACCGTCAACGGAAGCATTTCTTCCCGCCCAGTGAGGCTGACAGTTGGCCCTCCCTCTCAAAAGTCGGAAGTGTCCTTCCAGGATTCTGACCGAGAAAACGACCAGCGAACTTCTGCACCGACATCCTTGGACCACACCACTCGTCTTGGCTCTTGGCTGTCCGCAGGGCTTTCTTGTTTGCACACTACACCCCGTGCTTGACACCACATCGGTCGCGCCTGGTCTCGTCCGTGGCAAGGCAAAACCCACCTGCAAGTGGGACCCCCCGTCTTCTCGACCTCGACCTCGACCTCGACCTCAACCCCTCCCCTCCCCTCCCCTCCTCCACCATGCGCTCCCTCCTCACCAGCCTCCGCACACGTCTTCCCCTTGGCGTTCGTGCATTTGCGACCGAGGCGCCCTCTGCTCCCGCCACTCCTGCCGCCGCCGAGTCCTCCTCTTCCAGCAAGTGGACGCCGTTCACGCTGCGCACCGGCGTACTGGCGCGCAAGCGCGGCATGACGGCGCTCTGGGACACGGACGGCCGCCGGTGGCCCGTCACCGTTCTGCAGCTCGACGGAGTGCAGGTCGTCCGCCATTCGCCGCCGCCCTCCAACGACCCGAAGCAGTTGCACGCGCTGCAGATTGGCGCATCGGACCGCAAGGAGAAGGGAGTCACTGCGCCGCAGAAGGGGCACTTTGCAAAGGCGGGAGTCAACCCCAAGCGCATGCTACAGGAGTTCCGTGTGACGGCCGACGCGGTGCTTCCTGTCGGCACCGAGATTGGTGCTGGCCATTTTGTTCCAGGACAATACGTTGATGTGACTGCCACCAGGTGAGTACCCGAACGAGTCTTTGGGGAAGAGGGGGGGGGGGGGGGAGGGGGGGGGAGGGGGGGGGGGGGGGGAGGGGGGGGGAGGGGGGGGGGCGGGGGCGGGGGGGGGGGGGCGAACTAGAGAGGCGGCCATTGGTGAGCTGGTGTCGCTCGCGCATATGGCAATATTAGAAGGCCGACATTGGAAAAAGGTTCTTCATGACGAGAGACGATCAACACGGGGTAGCGACTACCGATATCGATATCGGTCGCCAGCCCCCGTCCCTTGCCGGAGCTGTGGTCCCCGCTCCCAGGATCTGTCTTTAATCCCAAAAAAACATCCCACTAATCTGCCCAGCATCGGCAAGGGCTTCCAGGGCCCGATGAAGCGTCACGGCTTCCGCGGTCTCAAGGCGTCGCACGGTGTGTCCGTCACCCACCGTTCCGGAGGTTCTACCGGTCAACACCAGGTAAGTCGCGCTTCGGTTGTATATGTGACGAAGAAGGGAGTTGGGTAGGGGATATGGAAAACGGAATGGTGAGAATGAGTGGAAGACGGTTGAAAGGGAAGGAAGGATAAAAGCGATCAAAGGCAGAACTTGATCAAGGTGTCAAGGCGAGTCGAGAGGCGCAATCTGGCGCCGACGGCTCGCTGTCGACCTCTAAACACAAGTTTTGCAAGTCCTTCCGCTGTTCGCCTTCCTGTCACACCACTCTACAGTCCTTCTCCGTCTCCCTGTAACCCCATCCCACCACCCTCAGCCCGCGCTGACAGGCAGGACCCCGGCCGTGTCCTCCCCGGCAAGAAGATGGCCGGCCACATGGGTGCCGTCAAGAGCACCACCCAGAACCTCCTCGTGCACCGCGTCGACCTCGCCCTCGGGCTCGTGTACGTGCGCGGCGCCGTCCCTGGCGTTGACGACGCGTTCGTCTCTGTTCGTGACGCCAAGAAGAAGATTGCGTACAAGGCGCAGGCGGGGCTGATGGCGGGTAAGCAGCCCGAGGAGTGGCTCGGCGAGGGCGTCACGTCTCTGCCGACGCCAGCGGGCACGGTTGCGCGCGCCGCCGAGGAGAAGTGGCCCGAGGTCATTGAGTGGCCGGGTAAAGGACAGTAGTAGACGGACGCACTGTGGAGAGAGGGGATGCATCGCGACTCATACATTTTCATCTTCTTCGGTTTGGGTCGCATTCAGATGACCATCCTTGCCGTAACCGCCACGCTCTGCAGGCAGACGCAGACAGACACATCGCATTTCTTATCAGATTCTACACGTTCTAATAGTCCGCCATCGAGTCGTCGTCGGCAAATGGAGCACTCTCATACTCGCCGGGCCGGCGCATCTGGCTAGTTACCCAGTCCTCATCCGTCTCCTCGATCGAGTAGCCTTGCCCGCCAAAGTAACTGAGCAGGACAGGAAGCAGCACAAGGCCGTGCGCAGCGCCCGAGACGATGAGCGCGAGCCACATGCGGAAGTAGTACGTCTGGAGTAGCTGAGAGTGGGTAAGCGCCAGCACGCTGATTCCGTTTAGCTTGGTGAGCGTGATGCCCGCAAAGATGCTGGGGCCGACGTCGACGAGGGCCGTGTACACGCGCTCGTCGCGCTCGCGCCGCCCCTCGCTCTTGTCGTGGTACGTCAGCCCTGTGCCCGCCCCCATGAACGCGCGCGCGAGGTGTGAACAAAACTCGACGGCGATGCCGACCGAGATGACCAGATTGACGAGGGAGATGGCGTTGAGGTTGATATTGAAGAAGCCCATGACGCCCATGATATTTGTAATCGTCAGCGTGCACGCAAATGTGACAAGCGCGCCCGTCTGCCACGACCCCAGTAGCGTCGAGGTAATGACCGCAACCGCCGCAAGCGCCACAAGGAGCACCTGCACAGTCATGCGCTTGATGTACGCGTACTGGTCGAAGAAAACGTAGAAGAGCGAGTACGGGAACACGTCGAGCCCTGTGCGTTGCGAGATGTCATTCGCAATGCGGCGCGCAGCTGATAGCGCGTCGATGAAGTCAGCCTGCTTGCGTAGCGGCGTATGGAACGTGCGGAAGTGCGACGCGTGTACGCTCCCATTGTAGGCATTTACTGCGTGCGAGTAGCCTTGTAATCCGCCCAGAGGGCAGTTGTCGTCGGCTGGCGACAGCAGCCATTGGGTGAGATAGCGTTCAAAGTCGGTGCCCTCGGGGAGGCCGGCCATGGTGCTATCCCACTCAACGCCCTCAAAGCATGGCCGGCAAAGGCGGTCCGAGTCACGCGGGCGGCAGAAAACGGTCGGATCGCGGCGCCGAACGCGGCAGCACGAGTCGAACGCCGGGTTCGTCCACAGCAGGAAATCGTCGATCCACGCTGCCGGAGGGTTCGCGAGGAACGACGACTCGGGCCGCTTGCGCTCGGCCTCGAGGGTGTTCGCTACTGACAGCTCGGCACAGGTGGTGAATCGTCCGCAGAGCTCCTGCTGCCCCTCCCGCAAAGCGGGATTGCCACCGTTTACAACAAAGTAGACTGGCGGGCCGACATCCAGGTAGCGGTCAACGTCGTTGAAGTACGGTACCAGGCTCGAGTCCCCTGGCAGAGCAAGACGTTGATCTATAGTCAGCGGAAATGCCTTCATCCACACTCACCCAGCCCAAGTGTGATCTTCTGCATGCCGATAACGCTTAGCATGAACAAGCCGCCAAAGAATGCAAGAACGGCATGCTTGACCTCGGGTTTGAGTAGTATTGGCGCATACCATTGCCGGAAAATGACGGTAAATATATTATCAGCTGAGGCAATGGTTCCGTCCTCGAGCCGAATACCGCCCCTTACACGGACACATGGGAAGCAGTCCATGCGACCGGACTGGCATCAGCGGACGTTCATCCAAGTGAACCCACCTCCGTGCGCTTGAGATCGAGGACCATTGCGCTGACAAACACGGTTACCTGTAGAATGGAACCAATGAGTACGCTCCCTGCCGCATACAGGGCAAAGTTGCGCACAGCTGGCATGGGAACGAACGCGCCGAGCGCAAAGGCCACCACCTCAGTCGTGGTGGACAGCAGGATGGATGGGCCCATGCGCGCGACAGCCCGCGCCACACGCTCCTCGGCCGGTAGGCTAGAGCCCGAGTGCACGTTCACCTCGTCCTCGCCGTCGCTATCGTCCATATCCGAACCGGGCGCGCGGATTGAGGCGTGCATTGCGTTCTGGCGCTGCAGCTCGTGTACGAGGAGGAAGACGTTATCGACACCGACCGCAAGGACAAGGAAGGGGATCACTTCGGCGATGATGAGCGTCACGCGCACACCAATAAAGGAGAACATGCCGATGGAGGACGTGATGGAAAGGAGCACCACCACGAGGCCGCATAAGCTGATAGAGAACTTGGAGTTGACCACAAAGATGCGCACGACGGCGTCAACCGCGTCAGAGACCGTCTCCGTAGGGCGTTCCTTGATCAACCCAATCTTGAACGCGGCAATATTGACCAGGGCGAGTACATCCTTGGACTGCACAGGACCGCCGCCGAGGTTGAGCGCCACATAGACAAACATGACAATATACGAGAGCACCACGATTTTGACGTCCGTGTTGGTGCTCTTGTTAATCTCCCTTTCGAGGGACACACCGGTCGAGTACGAGATCGTGAGCCCGTCATGGTTCAGTGTGGCGAGGAACGCCTCAAGAGCGCGCTCCCACTCTTCGACACTCGCCACGCGCTCGTCACCCTCGTTATAGTTATCGTTAACGTAGGTAACGACAAGGGCCTTGGCCTGCATCCAGTCGCCGTTGGCACCACCGAGCACAAGCTTGGGGTCGATGGGCTGGCCGAATTCGGGTAGACATTCCGATGGGTGAGCCGCGCAGGTGCGGAGACGCTTGGGCCAATCATCACCCCAGTCGGCCATGTCGTCGCCAAACCATGCGGAAACAGACTGCACCACGCATGGCGTCCCGCGGCCTGACGGCGCAAAGCACACGTTGTCCAGTGAAACGCCAGAGGACGACCGAAGTTCGGCAATCTGCTTCTCAACGCCAAGCCACCAGTTCAGTGTGTCGTAACTTAATGGCGACTCTCCGTTGGTGGCAGTGATGAAAATCTGCTCCGAGCGGTAGAAGGGACCAAAGTTGTCGTCAAAGAAGGCCTTTTGTGCAGCCGTTTCGCTGGTGGGGGAGACCCAGAGGCGTACCGGGTCGGTTTCAACGGTGAAGCGGCTCCAACCCGCGTTCATGATACCAAGAACCACGGCCGCAATCGCAAATGTCCATAGCGGGAAGCGAGCACAGAGGAGTCCAAGGCGATAGAAGAAGCGACGCAAGACAGCATTGATCTGGTTCTGCTTTGGCTGCAAGTGTTCCATGGGATCGAGGAGGGACGCGCCCCGACCCAGCCGAAAGTGGATACTGCCCGATGGCCCGCTCTCATCGTCGCCAGTGCCACGGCCGACTAGGCCGTCCAGCCCCGTGACCGTCGGCGACTGTGGCGGGTCCACGAGTGCGATACGCCCGTACCTTCGCTGATGGTACTTCCTTGCTTGGCGGAACGAGTACCACAGGATGACGAGCGCAATAGCCACCGAGTATACAATAAGAAGCGAGAATGTGAGACACGATACAGCACCGACTCGACACCCGCGGCCGTTCGGTGGTGGGACATAGGGAAGTATCGGGCATACTGATGGACAGTCGGCACACGCGCACCGCGAGTTGATATCGCCGTCGCCGCAGCTAAGCGGGGTGCGCGAATAGTTTGTCCCCCCTCTACCCGGCAGCGTTGGAAAGTCGATCTGGAACGGCGAGCCCAGCCCCGGCCGCTCGTCGCCCATGTACTTGAGGAAGTCCGCCGCGTTGGTAGCGCCGCCACCAATCAAGTCCATTGCAAAACCGTTCGTAGCGCCAAACTGCACCGACGCGCACGAGTCATAGAACACGGCAGCAAACTCGTCGCTAACGTCGTAGAACACAGACTTGACCGCCTGCTCACCCGTGGTCGTTGTCTGTGTCTTGGTGACAGTGAGGAATGTGCTCTGGTCGGGCGAGCAAGTAAAGTCGCAGTAGAATGCGCGAAAGTTGTTGATGCACGCGGGGCAGGACGCGATGAGGGGCGCGGCCTGCGAGAGCTGCTCGTTGAGTGTTTCGACCTGTGCCTGCGTGCAGCAGACATGGGAGGGCACGGTATATGCCGGGCCACACACGGAGGATAGGAGGTTGCGGAGGTCATCCGTAGGCTGCAGGCTAAGTGACATGGGAGATGCAGATGCGTTGGGCCCCCAGAGCAGCTTACCTTTGTGGCAGGATCGTTATCAGGACACGGCAGCTCGGCGCCAAACATGGACGCGCGGCCGCAGGATCCACGCATCGCGCAGATGCCGGGGCCGCTGCCGGGCGTGCCATCCGTGTGGCCGGATGCTTCTGCGGTAGAGAGCCGCAGCATTGAGGGGAATAGTGAATGTTGAGGGATGAAGAGATGCGTTGGACGAGGTCGATGCTGATGAAGCGATGGACGGCGCTCCCGACGAGGAAGAGACTTGTCTGATCGTCATCGGGCCATGACGACATGCGACCGAGGCACGCGAATGTCGCGTGGTGCATTATGTAAAATTACATGGCAGAGCGGGTGAGCGGCCCGCAGTCGAGCTGTGACGTCGAGTGGAAGAGGCTGGAGCACATCTATATCTCGCTCTCTGCCCGTCAAGGTCAGTTGACCTCCTCGTCGTCCCGTCTTGTGTGGGTGTAGCTCGGGACGAGGTCAAAGTCGGACCTAGCCTTGACGGCGCTGTCCTCCGTCGACCCTCGCGGCCGACAACGTCCGCGTGCGCAAGAATCCAGACGCCATTCCCACATCATGACGCTTCAGGAGCGCCGTTAGCAGGAGGCACAGCTGTCACTGGCATGCCACGGCCAGGTGGGCGTGGCACATTAGTCATAGTTTAGGGCTGTTCACGTGTGACTAGGGCTTGTGGGTGGCGAGTCCTTCGGCAGTCTCCCCCCCCCCCCCCCCCCCGCCCCCCACCCCCCCTGCCTCTGCTCTGCAAACCCAAAGGGGATTCGAGCCAAGCGGCAAGAACCAATTTCAAGCGCAACCGAAACGGCCAACTCCTAGCGCGGTTAGGACGACGTTTATCTCTTTGCAACTAGACGTTTGCGCGGGCAAAGAACTCGGGCTCGTGCTCGCAGATGACAGCATTGCCGTCCCAGTGTTGACTCGGCCGACTTTCATCACTCTGGCGTTGCTGTGTCATGTTCCTGTGACTCGATACGCAACCGGCGAGAGCCGCACGCTTGATACCCAAGCAAGTAGCAAGGGGATTGCTGACAAGTTCTGTTTAGACGAGCGTTGCGAAGGTGGCAACGGTGCCCCTCGGGGTACCCCCGCATGCCTTCCACTGAGAACCCCCGCCCTCCCCCGCGGGTGGTGCCTTTGCCCCGTGCCTGTGCCCGTGTCGAGTTACTCAAGCGAGTGGCGCGGTCTCCTCTCCACCATAGCCAGCGGCAGTGGAAAGTCGTTGCGATCCTATCGGCTTGGCGCGACTGGAGATCATGGGATCACCTGGAGGAATGCGGGGCACGTTTAGCCTTCGTTGGATATTAGCTTGACATGGAGCGACTGCATCTGGCTCTCCATGCGCACCAACCTCATAACCGCAAGACACGCCGTCGCTGTTTCTCACCTCCATCTTATTGCCCACGCCTGCGGCGACCTGCCAAGACACCTAGACCTGTAGTACTGACGATTTCATCATCCCGCCATGGTGTGCGTGTCGTGGCACTGGGCTGGCCGCTAACTGACAGCGCGCTGGGTATCCTGTTCGTTCTCGTCTCCATAGTTGTGGTCTACTTTTGTGAGTATCGACCCCGTGTGGCTCCAGTTGCAGGAGAGGGCGCTACACACGGTGGCGAGAACGAGCTAGTGCTTGACCCAGTCGCCTTGATGTGTGGCGTGCGGAATGGACGCGCGGCGCGCTGATGAAGAGTATGTGACGCACCGCAAAGGGGTTTGTGGCGGAAGAAATATGCGTGGGACAGCTCCCAGTGTCACGAAAGGACATGAGCCGCACGGCGAGCCGAGGGAGCAAAGCATGCGATAGTCCCACTGCAGCTGGTCCCCCAGCGTCGACTAACATCCCAGACAAGCTTGGCCTAGCACATTACAAGACCTACCGCGCCCGCCGGCGACCCAAGCACCCCGAGGAGGGCGACCCCGCCTCGCCCGCCGAGTCTCCGCCTCCGCTCCCTGACGAGATACACTTCCCGTCGTGGGGCTCGACGGCCGACCTCGTCACCGCACGGATGGCGATGTTCGAGATGTACTACGAACCCGAGCTGCCAGCACGGACCGATCGGCACGGGCGCGACGTGCGGCACTCCACTTGGTCCGCGCCGGACGGCCTGTCGCACGGCGTCGGCCGCTCGTGCGACTCACTGGCCACAACCAATGACGCACACAACGCATATGAGCAGCGCCTTGGACGGCGCACGCACGGCGTATACCGCGCCATGGACGAGGTCGGCAGCAGTCGCAGTCTACCACGATACAGTGAGTGCTCTCTCTCAGAATGCCGCGCTCAGCTTTCGCTGACGACCCACAGCTTCACATCCGACAGCCTCGTGCCCGCGGCTCATTTGCGAGGACGAGTTCCCGCCGCCGCCGACGCCGCCGCCCGATGCACACATCCATGTGCCTGCACATGGCGAGGAACGCGAGGGCCTCGACCTGACCGCGGCTGTCGCAGCGGTGTTTGCGGCTGACCGTTCGCGGATAGCGGCCGAGGAAGAGGAGGCTGAACGTGAACGCGAGCGGGAAAGGGCTCGGCGCGCAGCTGCGGCTGAGGCGAACGGGGAGGCCGTCGGGTCGGCCACCAGCGCGACGACGACGACAATGACGCCCGCCCCCAATGCGCCCCTAGTCACTGAGCAGGCCTCGCCCGAGGTTACACCGCCGGCCCCCGTCGCAAGGGCCGCTGGCGGACGCAGGTGGAGTTTCCGGCACGCGGCAGCCAAGCCCAAGCCCAAGGTCACTCGCGCACGACCGCCCATCAGCATCGGCACCAACTCCCTTATCATGATCACCGCCTAGGCCGCCGGTCTCGCGGAACAGGGAGGGGACCGCGACTCAAAGCCCCAGTCGGCACCGTGTGCCACCCAATGCACAAAGGAGTTGGCTGCGGGGGAGTGTTCGCTAGGCCAAGACTCCCAGAGCAGATTTCCGTCTCCTCCATATCAGCCCCCCCCCCCCCCCCCCCCCCCCCCCCCCCCCCCCCCCCCCCCCCCCACCACCCCACCCCCCCCCCCCCCCCCCCGACACCAAACGCTCCACGGTAAAAGCCC
>JALJEG010000015.1:403352-462157 GCA_023653615.1 Apiotrichum siamense
GTGGGCGGGGGGGGGGGGGTGGCCGGCCCAGGACCCCCCGGGGGGGTTTGCTGCTCCGCCCCATCCCCCCCCCCCCCCCCCCCCCGGCCTCCCACCACTGGCACGGTACTCTGCAAGTGACTATCCTTCAAGTCCGTTATGCGTCACAAATTAGTTCCTGAAGAAAGGTCTCGTAACGTCGGCGTTGGTTTCTTGCTGATAATGATGAAGACCTATTACCCTCACTCCACTCTCCTCCGCCAGCTACGCCACGATACCCCAAGAGTAGTGTATATAATTTTACGGAAACAGTGTAGTGGTAACAAGAGCAGCCCGTAATATTCTTGTGACCGCCGGTTGTCTGTTGTCAATGGAATACACGTTTTGCAAATGCCCATGTTGATGTTTTACTGAGTCATGGTGGCGGGCGCCATCTGGATCACTGTCTCGGTTATGGGCCATTGTCAAAGGCGACAGTCTGATGGTGCGGGACGTCATGACCAGGCCAGTCTTGGATCTCTCAAGCCTCAGATCTTGCAAATGCTGTGTCTGATGCGGCGGCGCTCCGTCATGGCGGTGCCGGCGGGGACGGCACCATCAACACGACGGGTGGGCCCATATATGCGTTGACAATGTCCGTGATTGGCACGACCGTGATTGGCACAACCAACTCGTCCCACCTCTATGTCTGCCGTAAGCCGCACCCAGGCGTGTAGTCCTTCGCGCGCAACTCTACGCGCAGCCCGTCACCTGATGAGTGCGGTCGAAGCTGTGTGCGCCAGCGGGCGAAGAGCGCGCTTCACCGACGGGCACGCCGCGCTCACGCTGACCAGTCGCTCTGCGAAACTGGCGCGGTGTGGTCCCTGCGCCCGCACAGGAAGAACATGGGTGGATAGTCTGCACCGTGCACCCATGGAGGGACACGGGGAGTGGAAGTCATGGCAGTGGGGAGATGGAATGGACGGTCTGCAGGTGGCGTACGTGGCATCGAGCAAGAAACGAATCCTGAGAGGGGAGGGCCGAAGGGAGTGGAGCTGGTAGCAGGAGGCATGTTGCCGCACACAAGTTGTGGCGGGTGGCATCGTACAGGTGGTGGCCGGTGTGAGGGTGGGAGAGGAACAAGTTGTACAGCCGACTGTGAACGCAAGAGGAGCTGAGCGGCTCTCCAGAGTTGCAGATAGCAGTGGTAGCCCTCATGCACATCGATCTTCTCATTTGCTTCGACACCGCCCGGATGGCAATACTTCGCCCAGGCGGGCCACCGAGGCCACAGCCTGCATGTCTCGGGCGAACAGCCCTAAGCAACGAAACCAACATAGCACAAAGGATGTACGTGAAGTGTGCGCGGTATAACACGGAGACCATGACGCATACATGGGTATGTTGCAAGGCAGCGCCGTCACCACCCCCGTCACCACCGCGTCAGATGACGTTCTTAAGGCTGTCTATACCACCAGCCGTGGGCGGAGCCGGTGGCGTCTGCGAGGCTGGGGCATTGGGTAGCCACTCGCCCGTACCTGCAGCCTGCATCGGCCCGCGGTCTGCTGCCCGGGTTCCGGCTCGATCGGCTCGGCTTGGCCACGATGGGAACCACCAGGTGGACGCGATCGGGGGGAATCCTCCGCGATCAGACCTCACGACATGCGAGACATTGCGAACATCAGTGGTCCGCTGGCCACCGACTGGTCGACCTGTTCTACTCGGCCCGCACAAGATGAGCAACGCCTCACAACAACGCCTCAGAGCTCTGAGCCGAGCTGCTCGCGAAGGGTTAGCACACTTCGTCAGTGGCACAAGTGGCGTCCAACACGACAAGGCAATACCGCTGTCCAAAACAACACGACCCATACCACCGTCCAATCTCTCACACTGTGACATTCAGCAACACGACCTTGTATACACAACAACTTGACCGCACACCCCGCGGCGCACTATCACTGCCCTGCACCACGCTACCGGGAAGCACGCTTGCTTGCCGGCTTGTTCCCTTCATGCCGCGCATTAGATATCGATCTCCGTCTCATAGATGAACATGGCCAGATAGGTCAGGCCAGCGGCGACTTCGACACCAGTCGGGCGGATGAGGTGTGGTGGGAGGTTGAAGCCGTACTGAATACGTTAGTGTTTGTACGCTGCGAAACGAGATATGCCAGCCGCAGTTTCAATGGGCGAGATAGCGGTTACGGCTCTACGCACCGTGCCAGTGTCCCGCAGCTCGGCAGAATAAGACCATCGGATGTCGTTGGAGCCATAAGTGTAGTCAATCGCCTCGCCGGTGGAGCGGTACGTCAGGTCGCACGCCTGCCCGCACTGGTACGGGTCGCCGTGAGACGCCATACGCATCGCCTTGGCAACGCCAAGACCAGCCTCCATGAGGTTCTCCGCGTCTGCCGGGAAGTCTGCACACGAATAGGCGTACGGGAACATGACTGCGAGGTCAGTTGTGCTCACACACTGTCACAGTTCATTTCACTTCACTCACAGAGCTGGCCATACGAGTGCAGGTCGATAAAGACTTTGACCTTGCCCTCGGCGCGGCCGCCGTCGGCCGTGGGGTTTGTGCCTTTGACGAGATAGTTGGCGATGGCGGCCGTCTCGCGGGCCTCGAACGCATAGCTGCCCTTGTATGAGTCGGAGCATGCGAGGCGCGACGGGAGGAACTTGTAACCCCAGTTGCCATTCAGGTCGATACCTATGGTAGTCAGCACGGAGCCCGGGACACTAAGCAGTAGTGCGCCGTCCGTACGCTCAGAGCCGCTCGAAGTCACTCGGAGATCCAGCCGACTCACCTTTGCAGAGGAGGCCGCCGACATTCTGCCGGTTCTTCTTCCACAAACGCGAGTGCTCGTGCGAGTACGTGTATCCATCCGGGTTCGTGACCGGAATAAATGTGACAGTGAACGCCTTGAGCATCTGGCCAGCAAACGAGTCCGGATTTGCGCTCGCGGTCACGAGCAGCTCGTGGAGGAAGTAGAACGCTGCCGCGCCAGCCACCCACTGCGAATGTCAGGAACACGCTGATGCCAATGAATGTCTTTCGGATGCTCACCTCGCGCGCGTGCTGCCCGGACTGGATAACAATCTCGAGCTTCTCGTTCTCAGTCTGCTGCCCAGGGTCGCTATCACCGTCGCCGTCGCTGTCGCCGTCGCCATCGCCATCGCCATCGCCATCGCCATCGTCGTCGCCGTCGTCGTCGCCGTCGCCGGGCTCCCCCGGCTCCCCCGGACTCGGCTGCGGCGGTGCGGGCTGCTGATCAATGTGCGCCGTCCACGCGCGGATGGGGCGTCCCTCCTCGGTAGTGCCAATCTCAAACGACCAGACCTTGTCCCCAAAGTGCTCCACCAGGGCGTCGCCAAAGCTGTACACGTCCTCGACCGAGTGGTAGCCGTCATGGAAGGGCGTGTCGAGTGTGGACACGTTCCACCCGCCCTCAGGTGCGCCAACAATGCGCGGTGCATCAGGACCAGTGACGAGCTGCTGCACGTCGGGCACAAATAGGGACGCCGGTACATCACCGAGGCGGCCCTTGATGCGCAGCGGGAGGACGGGTAGGTGCTCGGGCGGGATGCGCACGTCGAGCGTCTTGGATGATGCGCGCCAAATGTCGAGGTCGAAGACTGACTGAGTCGTGTGAGCAACCAGGGCACACGTGCGATGCGATTGTTGGGAAGAAGGATCGGGGCTTGCCATACCAGCCAAGGTCTAACAGTTGTGCCGTTCTCCATCACGATCGCGATCGCCCACAATGCCAAGCAAAGACCACGTCCGACAGGACGGCAGTGGGAAGAGTACCGGCGCCAAAACCAGGTTGATGGGTGATGGAACTTGACGACCGTAACAGCGGCTGTCGATATCACTCACCTCGAGGATATCCACTACTTCATCACGCAGGCGCGGCGGTACATCCTCCCAGTGGAAGCGCCACACCTGATGCCCATCGTACCGCTCCTGCTCGCCGTCTGCAAAGACGGCTATTGTGTCGGGGGAGACGGGGGTGGCAGGGTGGTGATGGGGTCGGGAGGCATCGCGATAAACACCTAGCGGGAGTTGTGCCGGTGCGTCCCCGGCGCGCGGCCCGACGGCACCAGGGACAGCGAGTGCCGGGAGTGCCCAGAGGGCGAGGAGGAGCGGTAATTGTGCGAGCATGAGAGGAACACGAGCAGCGTTTGTGGGATGATATGAGATGGGAGGATGCGAGATGGAATGAATCTGGAGTGGCTTTTGAGGGTGAGGGTACGCTAACCGAGGATCTCGCGCCATTGCTGCTGACCGAAAGTTCAGCCCTCGCGAACGTATGCGGGCCGCTGGAGACGGCCGACCGCAGGCCACAATACGTACGTCATGTCAGACGACCCCATTCCGTTGTGCTGTGTCCGCCGTGCCCTGCGGCCCGTCATCATCCTTACAAGACGAGGTCGACGCAAGCAGTGATCCTGCATCGACCGAGCCAAAACTATAAACTGCGCCTTGGTGCAGCGCTGTTCTCAAGACTCGAACACGGCAGCACAGTGACATATGGTACATCAGCTTGCGCACAAACTCAATACTCGGACCGGAAGCCTCCATAGTCGCTGTAACTGCCACCGCCGCCGTACACAGGCTTGTGATTGGAATACCTGGGGGTGTACTCATTTTGGTAGTGTGGACGCTCGCCACTGTTGTAGTAGCCGCTGCGGCCGCCTTGGTTCCTGTGTCCGCCGCGGCCGCTTGGTGGGCCGCCGTACGACCAGCCGCCCTCGGGTTCGTACTTGTACTTGGGCTTGTACGACGACCGCTCGTCACCGTCCTCGTTCTGATAGTACTTGTGGTAATCGCCCTTGTACCCGCCACCTTCCGAGTTACCCTGTTGGTGCTTGTAGTACGGCTTCTTAAAGCTGGGAGTGTAGGACAAGTTGCTGTCCTGGTCATACTTTTGGTACATGGGCTTCTTGGAAGTTCCATCGTCATGGTTAGAGTACCCTTGCTCATAGGATGGCCTTTCGTATGGTTTCTTGTTCCTGTCATAAGGCTTGCTGTAGGTGCTGCGCGGCAATCTGTACTGCTCCTCGTCCTGAGGGCGGTCGTAGGGCTTACCACCCTTCTTCGGGACCAGCTGTTCTCGCGACTGGAGGACTGCACCAGACTCCATATGCTCGGGGTTGTAGAGGCGTTCCTGTTCATTGTTGCGGGTGGGGGTCTCGTAATGGGAGAGAGTGCGATGATAGTCTTCAGGCTTGGGAGTTGGCGGATTGGCAGAGGTCAACACAGGGAGGAGCTTCTCTAACTCGTGCATCTGCGCCTTGAGCAGCTCAAACTGGCGGAGAACGAATTCTGTTGTTGGGGTGATGGTCGCCGAGCAGGGCCCAGAGGGCCCAGAGGGCGCCAGCGCCTCCTGGCTGCTAAACTGTCAGACGCATTGGCGCTGTATACGAACCGATGATCGGAGCTGGGGTCCGCGGCCATAGAGGGAGGACGATTGTAACTGGCCTCGTCGCGGCGGGAGTCGGGTGAAGAGGGTCGACGGGGGAGAAGGGGTGAAGGAGGAGGCGATGAGTAGCGCTTGGCGGGAGATGTGCGGCCGCGGCGAGGTGATGCGGAACGGCCACGCTCCTGGCGCTGGTCGTGGTTGTTGAAGGGCGTAGGCGCAGCATAGGCTTCACGGGGCAGAGTCGCGCGCGTATCGCGGGGCGACTGGGACTTGTGGGGATTCTCTTTGGTCAAGAAAGTTTGGTTCGGCGGCACCACCTGCTTGGGTGGCGGGGACCTCTGTTTCGACTGTTGCGGTTGCTGGCGATGCGGTCGCTGGTGTTGCGGTTGCGGTTGCTGGTGTTGCAATTGCTGGTGTTGCGATTGCTGGTATTGCGGTTGCTGGTGTTGCGGTTGCTGATGTTGCGGTTGCTGCTGTTGTGGTTGCTGCTGTTGTGGTTGCTGTTGTTGTGGTTGTTGTTGCTGTAACTGCTGCGGTAGCTGCTGCTGCTTCTGCTGCTGCTGGTGCACATTGGCCCGCGCGAGCGAAGCGGGAGCCGAGCTGGACTTGGAGACGGCCCTTTTTTTCTCCAGCGCCTTCTCCCTCAACTTTGATTTGAGCAGCTGCTCGCGGAGTATAGTGTTATCAGCGATCTCGCCTTCCTCGGCTTCAGGCATAGAAGCTGTCACCAGGGTTTGAGCCGGAGCCGGCATCGAAGCGGAGCCCTTAGTGGGAGTGGCGACGATTGCCGTCTCAAATACACGCGATTGTGAAAGAAGGAACGACTCGGCCTTGCGAGTGACAGAGTCGGGGGGGCTAATCGCCCTACTCGCCAGGACCCGCTCCCTGAACTGCTTCAGTTTGTCTTGCTCGGCCGTAGCCTTCTTGAGTTTTTCTGCTTCGATCTGGGCTTGGAACTGTGCGAGTTTCTCGAGAGAGTCGAGCTGTCCGGCAGGGGAGGCGAACATCGCAGACGGAGGTGACCGGATGTCTGCAAACTGATTCGCCACAGGTGACGGGCTTGATTTGCTGGCAGGGTTCTGGGGACGCTGCGTATGGACCATTTGCGTGCTGTTCTGCTCGTATGGCCTGTCCGGAGACTGCATCCATGAGGCGGCCCCAGCGTACGGGAAGGGGGGCTCACTTTCCTGGTATCCGTTGTATCCGTTACTATTGCCGTTACTGGAACGGCCGTCATAGTCGCGGTGCGTGCGCATGTCATAACCATTACGCTGCGGGCTGTGGGGATACCGGGAGCCCCTCCTGCCGCCATCCCTGTCAGTAATGTGATCCGGGTGATAGTCATGTCCGTTGTACTGGGAATGGGGTGGTGGCGGGTGTTGAACAAGGACGTCTGGGGAGGGCGAGTAGGCGCCGCCAAAGGTGGGGCCCTCCGGTCCGTGCGAGTAGACGGATGCGTTGCTGGATTCCAAACGACCGTGTGCATGGCCATGAGGGAAAGACGAACCGGGGCTCGGTTCGCGCTCGTCGTCCCTCGCTCCGCGGTGCTTGTTCCGGTGCGGTTTTCCGCCTGGTCCACCACCATGTTTCTTGAACTTTGCTGCATAGTTGGGGTCGAACTTGTTTCCCTTGTAGCGGCCAGACGGGTCGTACGACATGGCGGGAAAGTGCAACGAGAGCGCGGGACACAAGGTGTAGGGAACGCGCTGCGGCTGGCTGTCAGCTTGCCGCCCCGTAGACTGGCAGATGGTCTGGCGTACCGAGCTGCACCAGGTGGTCGGCTGCGGCACCGGGGCGTTCAACCAGAGCTCACCGGACGCAAGTGGACCGGGCAAGAAGTAGAGCCGGGAAACAATGCACGGCGCAATGGAGGACTGCAAGAGAGATGGCAAAAACCAAGGAGGTAGGGGAAGCCTGTCCACTGTCTCGTTGCGGAACGTGTGGGAAGGAGATGGTGCTGCGGCACCAGTGTCAAGAAGCGACGGCGCGACCACGACCACGACAACGATCACCACCACCAAAATACATTCTAGTCCCCGCTCCGTCATATATGCGTGCTCCTGTCACGTGACTGGATTTGAGTCCTCCTCACCAAACGCGACACTCCATCAATCGTCATTGCTCGATTTCGTCTTCCCCGTCTTGCCCGTCTTCCTCCACTCTCCCCCTTCACGCTCACCGCCATAATGCCCGTCGTCGACGCTCCCCCGTCAGACTACGAGCGCTCGGCGTCCCCAGAAGAGACGCGTGGCTCGGACAGACCAGGCCCCTCCAAGCGGCCCCGCCCGACCGTCCACGACGCGCAGCGCAGACAGGTAGGCAGCATCATCCCGTGTCGTGGGTGCATCCGCCAGCGCCCGCGGCCACGGCAGTCCCCGCCTTCTCTCTCTGACCCTTGCAGCTCGAGAAGCTTCTCGCCAACCCCGACAAGGAGATCAAGCTCCCCGCGGAGATGGCGGCGCGCATCGGCGGCGTGCGTGCCCCCAAGGAGATCATCAAGAGCGTGTCCGGTTCCGCGAGCGCGGCTGGCTCGGGAGAGTTTCACGTGTACAAGCACAGCCGGCGACGCGAGGCGGAGCGCATCCGGCACATGGAGGAGACAAACCGCGCGGTGAGTTGGACCCGGAGACTAGGCTTTCGCCGTGTGGATCGCGGATACTGATGCGGCGCAGCTTGAGGAGCAGAAGGCGTTCGTCGCACGGCAGGCGGAGCGCGACGCTGTGACCGATGCGAAGACAGCCAAGAACAGAGCCAAGCGCTTGAAACGCAAGGCCGGACGGAAAGGCGGTGGGGGCGCCGACGGTGATCGGCCCAAGGGTGCAGCTGCTGAAGTTGGGGGCGGCAGCAAGCTCGCTGGCGGCGGCGGCGGCATCGCTTTCCGACGCCCCGGTGACGAAGGCAGCGACAGCGAGGACGGTCCACCCATCTCCACGAACCTGCAGGCTCCGGCCCCTTCCGCTGCTTCAGTTGCTGATCCGAATGCCGCCACCGCAGAAGTTGAGATTAGCATTGTCGACGAGGATTGAGAAGCGCGCGGTGCTGCTGGGTTTGTATGTCATTGTATCAAGTGTATCGACCAACTTGAGAAACTGACAGCTGACATCGGGCATTGCAAAGGGTCACGAACAATGCAGTCTCAACATGATCGCATTGACTAGGTTGCCTCTACAAAGCACCTTGTGGGCAACGGCGGGATCCCTGGTCCTCTCTCGCTGACTGCAATGACCCCTTCCTTCTTCACCCCGCCGTCGGCGTTGGTATCGCGCACAACCCGCACATTCTCTACCGCCTCCTTTAATCCCTTGCGCTTCCAGTCGCCAATCCACTCTCCCTCCCCGTTGCTTGCGGCGAACAGCACGCCCTCGGCCTCCGCCTCGTGCGCCAGCACCACCCAGGTGTCGTCGCGTTCATGCAGGCTCGAGAGAGCGGTGAGGGTCGCACGTGCCGCGGCCGGGTCGGCGTGCAATGACCGCCGCCCAAAGTCCGCGCGCGTACCGTGACAGGGGCACGGCGAGTAGAGCGCGCGATCATGCCCCGAGTCGCCGCCCAGAACGACGTCTCCCATCAGCGCGGCACCAAGGCTGCAACTCACACGTATCTGGCTCGACACTGGTGCGCACAACTGCAACGCTGTGGCCCGGGCAGTGCTGTTGTCAGCCGGGTCCCAAAGACGCACCCACCCCTGGGGCCGAAACGACCACAAAGCTCCCATCGCCGAAGACGTCCACGCCCTGCGCAAGGCCCGCCACATCCGCCTCACCAGCAGGCAGCTCGGTCAGTCGCGCCAGGTACTCGTCGCCGACATTGCCGACGTGCTTGCCAAGCCCGCCCGCGCGGATGCCCGCGAGCGTGCCTGCGCCGACGAACACGGGCACACCTGGGGCGATTGTCGTCACGTCGCCCGCGTGGTCCCAATGGTAGTGCGAGAGGTAGATGGCCTTGGGCGCCAGTGATGGGGCTAGAGCGGCGGGCAGCGCGCGGTGAATGGTCGGCGGGCCACGGCGCCAGACGGTGCGTGTTGCCTCGTTTACGGCAGGGAGGTCGGGGCGCATGCCGAGGTCCTGAGGATCAGCTGTTGTCGTTCGCAAGGCGGGTGTTGCAAGCTATCTGCTGTGATCTGAGACCTTGGACCAGAATGAAACCCGAACCGCCGACACCGGATCGGCCTTGCGTGGCTCCAGCGTGTGGCGGCCTTGGGCCTTGATCTCGCATGCGCCATCGCCACCTCCGCCCGCCAACTCACCCAGAGATAATGTTCCCCGTCATGCCGAACGACAAAGCACAGCACGGGCGGACGCACGTCGCTCTCGTCGTCGGTCGCGATCCAGTCGGCCCGTGTGCCGAGCGCGAGATGCCCTTGCAGGATGGGAAGCACGTCGGCGGTGCCGCGGCCGTGGGGCACGAGGGGCGGGATGGTGTTGTTGGTCATTATCGTGTCAGGCGTGTGGCTCACGGCGGGGAATGAAGTGAGCCAGGGGCAAGCAGTCAACGGTCTATATAAGACGCGCGGGAAGTGTAACTCTCGCCTTTGCTAACTTGGTGACACTGCATGAGATGACAGCGGTCGGCGACAACCGAAACGACTTGTGTCAGCTGATCCGTCGGTAACTTGCCATTCTCAAGTCACCGATAATCCAAGCCGGACTTCGGTGTTGGCGGACCAGTCGCTCGTTGTACGCGATGCTATCTCGGACCGCAACAAGATGTTTGACTTCACAACTACGAACCTACGATGACTACGAACGAAGCAGGGACCCCCGGTACGGCCACCAGCGCGACACCACTCCCCACGGCTGTGGGCTTCAGTGCGTCTCTTCTTCTCTGCCTCGCTTACATGTCAGTCGGCCTCGGTGCGATGGGATACAGGGTGCGCGCGAGAGGAGGCGCCAACAGCTGGCCCAGGCTGACTCAGGCAGATGGCGGCCAACCTCCGTAAACGCCTCGCGCCGGACGCTGAAATGTACATTTACGATGTGGTCCCGGCAGTCCTGCAGCAGTTTAGCGAGGAACACCACGCAGTGGTGTGCAGAAGCGCCGCCGAGGTCGTGGGACGCTCCGTAAGTGATCCAGCTCCGTGATCCAGCGCTTCCGCACTTGCTGCGCCGCTAACCCCAGAACTGCATCATCTCCATCGTGCCCGAGGGAAAGCACGTTCTCTCCGTCTTCAGCACCGGTACCGGCGGGGCGCTCTCGAACCCTGCCACAGTGAGGGGCAAGCTCTTTGTCGAGTCGAGCACCATCGACGTTGCGACCTCCCGCAAAGTTACCGACGCTGTAGTGGCCCTGGGCGGCATCTTTGTTGACGCACCAGTGTCAGGTGGTACGGCAGGCGCCGACGCCGCGACTCTCACCTTCATGATGGGCCTTGCAGCCGACTCGCCGCGCGCACCTCTCCTACGCCGCCTCCTGGGCACCATGGGGCGCAACATTGTGGCGTGCGGCGGGCCGACGCTCGGCCTCGTCGCAAAGGTATGCAACAACTACATCTCTGGAACTATCGCGATCGCGACAGCCGAGGGATTCAACCTCGCCATGCAGCTCGGCATGGATCCGCGCGTGTTCCGCGAAGTCCTGCTCACCAGCTCCGGCGGCAGCTGGGTGAATGCGAGCTGCAACGTGGGTAGCCCTTGCGCGGAAGAACGCTCTAGTTGGTGCTAAGACGCGCAGCCGGTCCCAGGTGTCGACCCCGCCGCCCCCTCGTCCAACGGCTACGCGCCAGGCTTCAAGGTCCAGCTAATGAAGAAGGACTACGGCCTCGCATGCGACGCGGGGCGCCTCGTTGGCGCGCAGCTCAACTTGGGCCCTGCGGGTTTGGACGTCTACTCGCGCGCGGCCGACGACCCGCGTTGTGTTGACCGCGATAGCCGAGTGGTGTACCGCCTCATTGGGGGGGATGAGGAGTGGCAGGGGAAGATTAAGAACGGTAGCGAGGAAGGAGCCAAGGGTAACGAGTAGGCTCCAGCCGGTACTGCACTGCTGATCTACTGGGACATGGACAAATGGAATCTACCGCAAGATCTCGGTCTCCCGTGAGACCGAGGGGAAACACCAAGCCACACATCAGCCACGCACCCCACTATCACCAACTGGCAACCCTTCTGGACTTTTCCTCACACCTGAACCTCGTACCCATAATCCAAGCATACATACGCAGAAAGCTCGACCTCGAGCAGGATTGAACTGTTCATCTCCTCATTGAGACTATTGTTAACAGTCGGGCCTCAGTCGCCTTGAAGGGAGGGATCCATAACGAGGTGGGAGGAGCAGTTGGGATGACCACCCTCCATCCCTCCCAGTGTGGCAGCGTTGTGCGGTACCCACCACTCACCGCATTTCCTAAACGCACCTCATCATCAACCCCCCCCCCCCCTCCACCGGTTGACCGAACCGGCGACTAGTGACCTGTTCACACCGCACCGCACCCAGGTTCAGCCCGTGCGCACGGTGGGAACCCTATTTATAGGGAGCACACGGATGCGGCCGTCCATATCTGCGCCTTGTGGGGATTGAAGGTCCACGACCGTGGCTGGGGGAAGGGCCCCAGCTCATCTTCGGAACAGTGTCGGTTACGCGTCATAAACTGCCGTGGTGCTGACCGACTTTGGACGAACTCATTCTTCAAACTGCGTCCTGCATGTAGCCCTCACTTCTTACCCACTGCTAACGCTCGTTACTTGTTCCAAGGTACTCCCAGAGAGACCCCATCGTGTCCGTATCCTCGATCCCCAGAACCATACCTGCCGCCCCTCCCCGAACCCCCACTTGGCGCACCACTCACCCAGTCGCACGCGATGGTGAACATTTTGAGATCTGCAAGCATATCCGCTGGCATACCCGTTGGCATGAACCCCGCTCTCCTTGCCAACCCATTCTACACCCTGAGCAAGGGCATCAAGAGACCTCAGAGCATCGCCTTCGCGGTTGTGTACGCCGTTTTTCTCATCCTGTACGTTCTCCGCCGGTGTGTACGGAGGGGACACAAAATGGCGTACCTGTTCCTCCTGGTCTTCTGTCTCTGTAAGTAGTGCAGCGCTGTTCTACAACCAAAATTGTAATGAAACCGGACGCGTACACACTGGTTTTCCTTTGCCCCCCGCATTATGCTGATCCCTGCCCCCTAGTGCGTGTCCCCGCCTTTGCCGTCCGGTACGCGGTCGCCTCCGCGTCGCCCGACGCCAGCAACTTCATGGAGCTCCTCATCGTCAACGGCGTGTTGACGGTGGGCGGCTTCCTCTTCCTCGCCGAGGCCTTCCTCGTCCTCTTCTTCCAGTACCTGTGCTGTCTGCGCGGTGTGTCTGGCGCGGGCCACAAGGGCGCCGCCATCACGCACCACGCAATTGTGGTCGTCATCTCGATGATTGGCGTGGTCGGTGCGGTCCTCCAGATCACAGCCCTCAACGCGCTCAACATGAAGCAGTTTTCTGCGGCCCGCGCCGTCCGCCAGACCAGCGGCGTGCTCTTCTGCGCCGTTGGGCTGTATCCCGTCGTCGCCACGCTGCTGCTGCTGCTGCCCCGCGTGCGTGGCCGGCTGCGCCCTGGCAACCGGAACCGTATCCCCCAGGCCCTCTCGACCGCCATCTTCGTACTCTCTGGCGGCTGCGTAACCGTCGAGAGCGTGTACCGCGTTTGGTCAGCATCTGCGACGGTCGGATGGATCGTGAGCGAGGAGGCGATCGACACTCTGCTCGTCCTCCCCGAGCTCGTCATCCTGACGCTCTTCCTCGTGTTTGACATGGAGGACTTTGAGCATGTGACCATCTTGGACCCCCGCAAGCGCCCACTCCCAAGGATGGAGCGGCGGGCCCAGGACCACGAGGAGGCAGAGGGCGAGAAGGGCTGTGACGACTGTGACCGCCATATCCTCACTAACTCCACGTGTCCGAAGGCTCGCGCCAAGGAGCTCGATGTGTAGGTGCTTTCAGTCCGACCACAGATGAGCCCTTTTGTGTAGAGATCACAGGCAAAACAGCTGCTGGCGCACCATACACGCAGCGTCCAGTAGCCAAGCCTGCGCCCAGCAGAACTGTAGGATTTTTTCCACGATGTAGGGCCTCCTCAAGATATAGGACCTCCCTAGGATATAGAATCTCCCAAGATGCGACGGCTGTGTGAAGATGGGGTGAGATGCTGAGAAACCTGAGAAACCCAAGTCCAGTCTCACATCGTCAGGGTCGACTAGTAATGACAATTGGACTCGTACGCTGCCACCCATCACGACCCTCACGACCACAGTCATCACGAGACAAGTCTTGCCATCCGTCATGTATGAGCAACTTGAAAACTATATCTCTTCTGTAACTTCTTTAACAGTCGCCTGGAAGCATTTAGCGTCCAGACTCGTCCTTCATGTCGTATGACCTGAGGTCAGCAGTCGCACACACGTTCGTGCACTCACTTGTCGATCGGACCAAGGAGGAGCTTCATGAGCCACATCTCAGGGGTGACTTGGGGTGTTAGCATGGACGTAGACACGACATGGTTACGACAGTCGGTCAACTTACGGTTCTGGCCAGTCTTCTGCATCATCTGCACCTGCTCAAATTCATAGTCGCCAGTGTGGTCGGCGAGGCCACCAATGACCGGGTCCTCGTCGAGCGACGAGAGGAACTTCTGGGCTGCGCATGGTTAGCCTTTGCATACGAAACAAGCACTCACCGCCAGTGTCGTTGCCAACCTGCGAGAACTGGTACGAGACCGAGTCCGCACCGTCTAAAGAGGTTAGCAAAAGGCATACGCCCGACATGCGGGGCAACTCACAAGGCGAGCGGGACATCTGCTGGGCGGCGTTGTTAATGACTTGCGAGACTACAGTGTCAGCGAGGGTACCAAGTGCCTCAGCTTACGCTTGCCGCGGTCCTCGCCAGCGGGGGCACCATCTGTGATGGCAATGACGAGGAGAGGCTTTCGGAGCTGGTTGGAACGGGCCGGGCCGAGAAGGAGAGGCTGGAGAATCTTCTGGTCGAGCGAGGTGCCAAGAGGGGTAAGGCCGCTGAACTGGATCTGCTGAACGAGCTGCTGGGCTGCCGACTCGGAGGTGATGTTGTTGCCCTGGAGGTTGGAGTTGAGGAAGCGAACCTGGATACCGTCCTGGTCAAAGAGCGAGGTCGCAGCAGCGACCTTACCGAGGATCGACTTCAGGTCGTCGATACGCTCGCCGCCCTGCTCAAACGCCATCGAGCCCGAGTCATCGATGAGGACGACGACGTCAAAGAGGGCAATCTTGGCGAGGTCGACAGCAAGCTCCATCGGGAGCCTCCACATGGACGCGAGCTTCTGGAGGGCACCCGTCTGGACAATGCGCTGCGCAACCTGGTCCACGGATGCCTGGTCACGGTAGAAGGCGGCAATGTGTTGCTGACGAGTCAGGCAATGTCACGCACGAAAGTCTTACCTCCTGGATGGTGCGCTGAAGAAGCTGGGCGATCATCTGCGCGTTGGGGCCGCCAGTAGCAGGGGCACCTCCGTAGGCACCAGCGCCGCCGGGCGGCTGCTGACCATACTGGCCGGGCTGCTGTCCGGGCTGGCCGTACTGACCCTGCTGGGGCTGACCGTACTGGCCAGGCTGCTGCTGGCCGTAGGGCGCCGCGCCGCCGGGAGCACCGTAGGCACCAGGAGCGCCGGGAGGACGCTGCTGGCCATAAACACCACCAGGCTGCTGCTGGCCGTACTGGCCCTGCTGCTGGCCGGGCTGACCGTATTGGCCAGGCGCGCCGTACTGTCCTGGCTGCTGGCCATCGGGAGCACCGTACTGCCCTGGCTGCTGGCCACCGGGAGCACCGTACTGTCCCGGAGCACCTCCGGGAGCACCGCCGTATGCGCCTGGAGCACCGCCAGCGGCGGCGTTAGCTTGAGCTGGGTGTGTCAGGACCGTGCGCGCGAGCCTATCGTCGTGGCTGAGGCACTCTGCGGAGAATGCTAGGACGACGACGACATGGTAATCTCGTTGCACTGCGTACCGAGCTTACTAGCGAAACCCATGGTGAAGAGTCGGGGGTCGGAGTGGGTGGATGGGTGGCGGAATGGAGAGATGTATGATGGGGTTGAGGAGAGAGATGGGATGGTTGCGAGGGGCGCCTGCATCCTCAAAACAAGCATAGCCAGCCAGGCATGGCCAGGCACCCTGCGGTGGCTCCTGGGCTCTGGTTCCTCGCTCGTGTTCTGTTCCCACAGGGCCCTGCACAGCCGATGATGTCACCGCTTCTCATTCTTTTCGTGCGCCGTCCTCGCTCGCGGTGCTCTGCAGGCTGGCTGGGTCCACAGGCACTCGGCTGTCGTTGCCGGAGACAGCACAGAGGACGTCCGCCCTCCCAGCTTGGCCGGGGGATCGCATGACACCGTGAATGACGTTGGCGTCCCGTCGATTGCCAGGCGGGCCCCGGCGCTGCTCGCGTGTAGCACACGTTTTCCGGCCAAGGTTGTGTGGCGTGTTCCGGCCTCGCGACCCGGGTCGCCAACAAACCAATGCCGACGCCGACGCGGTGGGGACAAGGAAGACGGGCTGTCGCCTGGCCGAGATAAGTAGGGCGATTGCTGATCATGCACACACTGATCTGCGATATCTGCGGACTCGGCGTTCATCGTCGATCGTCGATCGCGGCGACTGGGGTGTCTCAGAGTTGTTTCTGGAGTCAAGGCCCTGGGATTCATCACGTGACGGGTTCAGCAGGTCTTCGCTAGTATATCGGTTAGTATAATCGCCTCTCAAGAAGAGAGCCTTCCAAGAGGAAGATCGCGATAGAGCAGGGTTCGACTCCCTGGCGGAGAATATTTTTTTGCTACTGTGTGTTCTGTGCACACGTCATACCCCTCCTCCATTCAGTGAGCATAATGGATCTTCATGAACTCCTCGCTGGTGTAGGCGTATGGTAATGGCACGATATGCGATCGCCAATGGCCGACGGGGATAAGCGTAATGGGCCGCTGCTCGCCCATGATCCGCCCCGTTTCAAGATCCCAACTTCGCTCCAAAGCAGTGGCCATGTCATGTCAAGACGCAAACGAGGGTCAAACAGAGGCAGGGTATGCCTGGAGGTCGGTCAGTATTAGTGGCCGTGATACTAGGCGCCGTCTGGCGCCAAGGGCAGGAGAGATAAGGAGCGCGCTTAATTGCGCACACTGTCCCACTGACGTAGCAGTTACACGGTGCCCACCTACCATCTTGTTGACGTTTGATACTCCCGACTCATCAGCAATCGCTGCAGCCGACACCATGGGACACGAGACGCTCAGCTTCGACTATGGCCCGCCGCCGCCTGTCTTTGACTGCAAGCTCAAGGAGAGACAGTACCTCAAGGAGAGGCTGGCGCTAGCGTACCGCGTAATCGCGCACGAGGGCATGTGTGAGTGCAGTGGATCGTCCAGATGATGTGGCGCTACTTCTCCCAGGCGTGAATAGCTAAGTCCACAGGTGAGGGGACCGCAGGACACCTGACGGTGCGCGACCCCGTCGATCCGTCGTGCTTCTGGGTCAACCCCTTTGGCTTGCACTTCTCGCGCATGACGGCGTCGGACCTCCTTCTCATCGACCACGGCGGCAAGATTATCATGGGGGGCAAGCCCGAGCGGCAGCGCTATAACGCGGCGGCCTTTGCAATCCACTCGGCCGTGCACGCCGCACGCCCCGAGGTACAGGCTGTCGTGCACGCCCATTCGCCAAACGGCAAGGCCTTCTCGACGCTGGGCCGCCCTCTGCCAATGTATACTCAGGACTCGGCCGTGTTCTACAAGGACCTTGGGCACTATAGCGCGCATGGCGGTGTGGTCCTCTCCGAGGCTGAGTCAGGAGAAATTGTCAAGGCGTTGGGGAGAAAGAAAGCCGTTGTCATGCAAAACCACGGCAACCTGACTGTTGGAGGGTGTATTGAGGCGGCTACAGCATGGTTCATCTTGTAAGTCGGTGCACCAGCGGCGGCTGACATCAGGCTGGAGAACGAGTGCAAGTGCGTCCTGTCGGCCGAGGCGGCCGCAGCAATGTGGGGCCGACCTCCGACAACCATCAGCAAGGCAGCTGCAGAGTTCACGTGCGTGTCCACTGCAACGTGCAGAGCTGACCATGTAGGTGGAAGGAGACAGGCAGTGAGGATGCCGGGAGGTTTGAGGCGCTCCCGATCGTAAGTGGACCACGGTCTACAGCACAGCTGACCCCTCCAGTTCGACCTCGTCGAGGAGCTGTGCGGCGCCGCACACAAAGCCTAGATAGACGTCTTGCATGTATGATGTATGTCGGTAATTGGAATGTATGGATTGAATGAGAGTTCACAGCCCGATCGGCTGCCCACCAATGTACGCGAAGCGCCGGTGGCGCGCTTATCTGCCGCCCACCGCGGTTAACGCGCTACGGGCACCGTACCAAGTGAGCTCCGGGTTACCCCAGGTTCTGGGGTACATGTCTGTGTTGCATCACGCAGCTCCTCATCCAACTACATTATTCCCAGCACCGCACAATGTCTGCGAGCAGCGACCACTCATACGCCATGGCGCCTGTGCGCGCGTCAACACGTGTCTCGATCGCGTGGAGCGGCGCACCGCCCGACGAGGACACTGACACGCTCGTCCTTACGATCGACGGATACTCGCTCGACCTGCGTGTGTTTATTAGCGGGCCCGATGCGGGTGCGATCGACTGGGCCAGCGTGGGCCTTGTGAGCGAGGTTGAGTCGAAGGGTGGGTGCCACACGGTGGGCAGAGCAGAGCGGGCTACGCTGACTTGCAACCTTCAGACGGCGACATTGCCTTGCAATGGGACCACCTGATCGATTCGCGCGGCTCACTGCCAGAGGATGCCGGCTCATTCTCCGTCCTCCCTAACGGCGACGTCCGCGAAGCTGGCGTAATGTACAATCCCAAGACGGACAGGACCGAGCTGTTCGAGGAGGTCTGGCGGCGTCACCCTCGCGCCGCGGGCTGGCCGTACGTGGTGCTCGAGCGCGTCGATGGCAAATGGGCTATTGGGGACAAGAACCGGGCATTCCTTGGGCGGATTGGGCCGCGCGTGCTCGGACTGGCACAGGACGGGGCTGTGTTCCGCGCATACCGCAGTGACGCAGGCGAGCTTGTCTATGAGTTTGAGGGTAGCGCCGACGTTCTCCCGCGTCTCCCTCAGTCGGATGAGGGGTACTCTGTTGGCGAGACAGTTACTATCGGAGCTGGGCAGTGGGTCGTCCGTGTCGCTGGCACGCTGCCGTGATGACGGGACTCGGCTGTTGTACCAGCCTGTATAATGCCATGACCAGTTGTTCCCCGCAGCACTGTCTCTTTAGCCAATTCCTTACTGACTTGCTGCGCTGCCACCTACTGTCTTCATGTCTCAGGGACGCAGACTAGCTACAGGCTTGGAGGTCCTGGAGGATGAACGCAGCCCACAGTGGCCGTCCAAGCAGTGCACCGGCGACCTACACCACTCTACACTCAGGCGCCTCCTGGGTAGCAGCGGCTTGCACCGTCTCGTTGTTTCCTCGTAGGTCGTAGATTCTCCCCGCCGTTCCGGTCTCTGGCGTTTGGTCGGAGTCGCCCGCCAGAGATCATCAAGATTGCCGAGATCGGCACATCTGGTATGCTGTCGCGGCCGTCATTGATGCCACGTGCTCAATGACGTCATGCTGTCGCGGCCGTCATTGATGCCACGTGCTCAATGACGTCATGCACAGTGAACCCGATCCCGCTGCGGGCTGTGTCTCGCTGTCGCGTCGCGTTCTGAAGAGCCCGACCGCAGAACCTCGCTTTGTTCTCGTGTTTCCCACATTCGTACAAAACAATCATATACGCAGCCATGTCTCCGTGCAGTCCCATCGGCGACGTCGTCGGAAAGATCACCACCGGCTACCAGGCCTGGTTTACGTGTGACGGAGACGGATCCCCCATTAAGGGCTGGTGGCATTGGGCCCCCGACCGCTGCGGCCGCATGTGCTCCAAGAACAACGGCGTCATCTCGTGGCCCGCCATGCAGTGCTACCCCAAGGGCTACGACACCCACTTCGAGTGTTGCGGTGACGGCTCGTCGGCACGCCTGTTCAGCAACTGGGACGAGGAGACAGTACACGCGCAGTTCCAGATGATGGCCAGCGCAGGCATCGACACGGCCGCACTCCAGCGCTTCAACCCCTGCGGCGGCGAGGGGCCGATCCGCAACGGTATCACCCCGTTTGTGCAGCGTGCATCGGCGGCGTCGGGCGTGAAGTGGTACTGCATGGTGGGTGCTATCTTGCATGTTTGCGGCCGCGGGACACTGACCCAACAGTACGATGTCTCTGGATGGCGCAAGAACATGGTCACGGAAATCAAAAATGACTGGGTCACCAAAATGTCGGCATACGCCAACATGCCTGGATACGCGTACCAAAACGGCAAGCCTGTAGTCTGCATCTGGGGCTTCGGGTTCAATGACGACGGCCGCCCGTTCACGCAGGAGGAGTGCCTGGATGTCATCCAATGGTTCAAGGAGGTGGCGGGAGTCTACCTCATCGGCGGTGTGCCAACCTGGTGGCGCAAGGGCGAGGGCGACTCGCGACCGGGCTATGGAGAGGTGTATCGCGCGTTCAACATGTTATCCCCGTGGATGGTCGGGCGCGCGTCCAAGGTGGCCGACCTGGACCACTATTTCCGCGAGGCCAACCGCCCCGATCAGGAAGAGTGCGAGAAACATGGCATCGACTACCAGCCGTGTGTAATGCCCGGCGACCTGTCCAAGGGGTGCCGCAAGCACGGCGATTTTTACTGGAGACACTTTTACAACACATGCCGTCTAGGCTGCGCCGGCGTCTACGTGTCCATGTTCGACGAATACAACGAGGGCAATCAGATTGCGCCGACGGCCGAGACCAAGGCGCAGCAGCCACACGACTTTCCTCACCCAGCTCTCGACGAGGACGGCGTTGCGTGCACTGCCGACTACTACCTCCGCATCACTCGTGATGCGGGCGCAATGTTCAAAGGCTGCGCACCTCTTACGCCTGTCCGCCCGACCGAGCCATGGCCTGGACGTGGGGCGTTCAACACCCCGCCGCCGCGCAACAACATCCCCTTCCGCGCGCGTGTCAACGGCAAGCTGGTGTGCGCCGAGGGTGGTGGAAGCAAGCCGCTTATCGCCAACCGGGAGAAGCCTGGTGCGTGGGAGCGCTTCTCCATTGAGACACTCGGTGTCCTCTCCTCTGATCCCGACAAACCTCCGAAGACCCACGTTCGTATCAAGGCGTGTAACGGCAAATACCTCACCGCCGACGTCAACAATCAGGCCAAGCCAGGCATCATTGTTGCCACTGCCAACAGTCCCGGTAACAACGAGATGTTCGTCCTCACCGACAACGGGGATTCATTTTCACTGCAGGCTCCGAACGGCAAGTTTGTTCAGGCCTCGGATGGCGGCAATGGACCGCTCGTGGCGCTGGCTCCGGAGGCCGGTTGGTGGGAGTCGTTTGAGTTTGTTGAGTGAACCGGTCAGTAGAGCTATAGATGACCGCAACCTCGACACAGACACCGCTCCATGTATCGCATCGCAATACTAGCCAACTAGTTGTTCGTTGACTTGTGGATAATGTCACAGCACATGCACAGGGCCGCAATCACCGCAATGTCGACGTTGGGAGCAACCTCCACCTTGTACTTGGTCGTGACCTTCTCGTCTGAATCGAGGTGGCCCATGCGGTCCTCGTGACGCTCAAACCCGACCTGCACGTTGGAGCCGTTGACCTTGGCAATAACCTGGTCGCTCGGCTCGAGGCAGAAGTTGATTTTGTAGTTGTCCCAGTCCCCGCGGATGTCGATCACATGCTTCTTGGCCGAGCCGTCAGTGATGACCGCTTCGTACTTGTCCTTGCCGCTGCTCAGGACTGGTGCGAGTCAGAAGTGTTCGTGCGTGCGTGCGTGCGTGCGTGCGTGCGTGCTTGTTGGCGGGGCCGGCAGGTACTTACATGCCTGGTGGTACTTGACCTTGAAAATGTCCATGCCCCCCCTGGTGCAGGTCATTGTGTGATGGATGGTCAGGATGTCAGATTTGATCTTGAACAGCGTCTGGCCCGCTGCATCGTAGATAGCTGCCATTATCAGCTCGGCTCGCGGGAGCGGCCGGCACCCACTCTTCTCGGCCAGCGACGAGAACTGCGCGCCCTTGGCCGAGATGATGACCTCGCCATTCTGGTCCTTGACAATAAAGGCGTCCTGCGGGTCCCGTTAGCCACCTGGTGCGCTTGGTACCCGGCGCGCCCTTACCCCCTTGAGACGCCCGATGTTGTCGATCTCGAGCGTGGTCGGGACCGGGCGCGTGTACGCGCGGTCGACTATGATCGGCGGCTCGACGGGTTGGAATACGGTGGCGGACATGTTGATGGTTCCAGAGGCGGAGACCACAAGCGCAGGGGTGCGGTTGCCTCGGCTTGCCTATATACCCCGTTCGTCGGCTGCATCCTCGCGAACTGCGTCCTCCGAGACGGAGGACGCAGTCCGGGACGGACGGTGAGGAGGGGTCCCGAGCCTGGACCTGGGGCCCGCGTATGCCCCGCATGACGTCTGGAGCAGTGAGTTGGAGCAGTTGTAGATGCTGTCATACACATCAGCATGTTGTCTGGATCGCGTCCGGGCCGCACGTCAATGCAGCAGCCAGACCCAGAAGAACGGACACTTTATGAGTCTAGCCAATATACTTGGAAGGCACACTATGATTTCATATGCGCATACGTAGTTGTATGCACGTCGTGCAGCGCGCTGCGTCGAGGCTGGTGGCGAATGCCACCACCGCTGATTGAAGTGACGTCTTGCGCCTACCCAGCACTTGACCGCAGCGACCTCCAGGACGTACGACAGAGCCATGTTCTGTACGTGCCGTCCCCCCTGTCTGCCCCATACACTACAGTTGAGGATCACTGCCTGTGCTCTCTAGTGCACAGTGAAGGTTTTGTTAACGAGCGAGTGATAGGGAGTGGCATGGTGGAGACACAAGAGGCAGTGTCTCCAGCAAGGTCACTTAAATTTTATTCCCTTCTGGTACACGGCTACCAACCGCTTTGTTGGGAAGAAGCCTGCAGCGGCGCACTGGCCTCGAGGACGTTTAAGCCAGCCGAGGCAAACATGCCCACTATCATCGGAGAGCGGTCGATTACGCTGACGCAGGTTTGGGACGATGGCGACTGCTGTTTCGAGGGTCACATTTGCTTCCTCGACCTGCAGTAAAAGACTGGACGTGGTCGACGTAGGTGCTTGAACACGGCACTGGGTGGGCGATCTGGAACTGGAAGATGGAGCGTCCAGACTGGACCCTCCAGTCGGCGGTCAAGCAGAGGTTGGCTGAAACGCAATGAGGAGATGCAACAGGCCTACGTTCAACCTGCCAGTTTTCGGCGTCGTCTCCCACATGTAGAGTATCTCTCCTCCCACAGGTACACCATAGAATGTCCCCAGTGACAGTCGGCGGTCTTTCATATAGACCGTCGACCGCATTCATAAAGGAACTACATACACAATACAGAGGAGATAGAGACGAGTATGGGGAAAGGACCTAAAGAGTAGCCTTAGATTGTAACCTCCTGATGAGTGTTCTCCACCTTGTGGCCAGTCTCCACATGGGAGCTGTGGCTCTCGCGCCGGGCGACACTGGTCTCGGCGCCAGCCCCCGACTGGATGGCAATCTTGGCCTGCTCGAAGTGCGAGCCGTCGGCGTCGGGGCCCAGGAACGTCATGAGTAGCAGCCAGCCGATAACACAGCCGATGAAGATACCCTGGATGGTCGCGTAATCGGGGATGTCGGTGCCCTTGAGCTTGATGTTCTGGCCACCTGTGGCGACGATCTGCGCTGACCCTGCGGACGCCATGTTACCCAGTTGGTACGCGATACCACCAAAGCTGAGCCGTGTTAGATACAGCGGGAGGTGGAGACAGTGGGTATCACTTACCTGGCACGGAAAGCAGGAGGGGAGATCTCCGAGAGGTAGATGGGAATCACACCCCACGCACCCTGCACGCCACTCTGGATAAAGAAAGCGCCCGCAGCGAGACCACCAAAGCTGTTTGGCAGGATCCAGCAGGGGATCCAGGCGGCCGTCCAGCAGCAGAGAATGATAAGGGTCAGACGACGGCCAAGGTACTGCGACATGTATCCTCCGACAAGACCGCCAGCTACAGCTCCGCAGCTGCTCTGTCAGCGGAGGAACAGTAAGAGGAGAAAAAAAAATATGCTCACTTCGAGATGATGGTCACCTTGGAAGTTGCCGCGGCCGACAACCCCTTCGTGACCTGCCAGTACGTCGGTCCCATATCCTGCGAGCCGTGGCTGAAAAAGTTCATTCCAGCCATGAAGCATACGGCCCAGATGCAGCGAAGCCAGTTGGTCTTGAGCATGTCGACAACGGAGCGGCCAAAACGGCGGGCGGCTTCTCCAGCGGAGATACCCTCATCGACGGTGGCAGCCTTGGCCCTGAGGTACTGCTCTGATTCAGGGAGGAGAGCACGGATAATCGCTGCGAGAAGGGAGAAGCCGGCACCGAAGAAGTAGACGACGCGCCAGTGGTATTTGGAGGTCTCGACGACGGTGAGGTTGATGACTGCGGCGAGAAGGTACCCGACCGCATATCCCTGCTGAACGACGCCTGAAACGAAACCGCGGGAGGAGGCTGGGACGTTCTCCAGAGCAGTGGCTGCGGCCTGACCCCAGATACCGCCCATGACGATGCCGAAGCAGGCGCGGATGCCGAGGAACTGGCTGTAGGTCTGGACAAAGCCGGACGCCAGCTCGAAAATACAGATGAGAAGGGTGTTCACCACCAACGTCCACTTGCGGCCGAAGCGGTCAGCAAGGACGCCGAAAATCACGGCACCGAGTGAACGGAAGAGCAGCGTAAGGGTGATGGCGAGGGAAATATCGTTGGCAGACTTCCCAAAGTATTCACCCAGCTGGTGCATCGTGACCGATACGGCAAAGTAGTCGAAGCTGGGGGTGGATGAGCGCCACTCGGCGAGTAAGAATTGCCACACTCACCCATCGCAGGTCCAGCACAACCAACCGGAGAAGAAGAGGGCCCAGTTGAGAAACGTAAGCTGGCCCATGACCTTGATCGGGTTCTTGCTGGCAGTCTCGTCCTTGGTTGGGCGGGGGATCATCGCCGAGACCACACTCCGGTCGCCGCGATTAGCGTGCCAGGTGGACACCTGCGCCGAGACGCTGGTGCCACCCACGACATGCTCTTGGACCTCCTCGGCGTGCATGTAGGGCTCGGCCTTTTCGGTCGAGACGCGTGTTGCCGGATTGGCGCTCATGGTGTGGGGTTGCTGGTGGGAAGGTGTTCGGTGACGAAAACGAAGGAATCGGTGAGGTTGAGGGGCTCTTTGTCAACTTTCCAGCGTCTTTTTGTACCTCGGGCGCGTAGTATATCCCGGTACCCGAAGGCTAGCGTGGTACCCTCTTCATGCGTCGGCGGATGCCATAGACAATGGCAATCTCCAGTTGCTCTCTTGTGTCCTTCGGAATCCCTGCCGCCTGCCCTTCCCCCTCGACTCACAGAACACGGGAGGGACCCCAATACCCCACAGAGCCCGCGGGGAACACCGAACTCATCCGAGGTGTGCGACCCAATCCCACGACCAGTGCCCTGGTGCTAGGACGCTCAAGTCGCAGGCCCCACAGGCAGGCCCCGAAGCGGAGAGCCAGAGCCCCAATCTGTACCCAAGCGATGACAGCGGGAGCTGCTGCCTCCTGCTCGCCGCGTCTGCCACACCTGCAGAGTGGGGTGCGTCGTCATAGTCAGCTGGGATTCGCTTGTCCCACGCCTCCCCTGTGCGGCCAGGGTACACGACGCAAAGCCAAAGAGACCCACCCTGTCGTTCCCAAAATAGACGGTGTATCAGGCCGAGGTGAGTGGTGCCTGGCCGGCGATGGTCGCAACTCGGTCTCCTAGGTTCATGTTGACTTGCCGACTCGGACCGCCACCCCCCTGCCCTCCCTCTCTCAGACTGTGTCTCATGTGCAATGAAGGGAGCGGCTTGGCAACCATGCCTGTTTCTTCCTGCGGAAGAGCAGACGGGAAGGGGGGATCAGAGCGGCCGCGAGCCCAGAGATACACGGGCTCTTGCCTGAGCGCCATGTCCTTTTGCCGCGATCAGTCAGCGGACACGCTACGAGACATAAGGTTAAAGCGACACCGGGCAAAGGCGACGACGACCCTGCGGGCCAAAGGCACTCCACACCCTGCCAAAGCCGGCCCGCAGCCGCGGAGATAAAGCCTGGCGCACGACGGACAGGGCAGCAGACCCTTTGTTGGCCCACATGTCCAGTGCGAGCCAACGGCACAGTGAGAGTGGGGCGTACCTGGGCAGCCCAGCGCGGCACTTCTATCGCCAAGCAGTTGGCGACATACGCGACGGGTACCGAGGCTGTCTCGGGATCCTTTGTCGGTCTCTTGGCGAAACGGCTCTAGCCGCCGTCCCCCAGAATAGCAAGCGCATATCGAATGGCTCGCACTTGAGGCATCACCATTTGTTGAACGACAGCGGTCGGCAAGCACCGCAGTCGTGCTTGTGGTCACCGACCGACTGGCCATTCGAAAATCGACCACAACTATCGTCCCTGTTGGCCGTTGTGTGCGTGCGATATCCGCCGACTACCGTAGCGAGGTCGTTTAGTTGCCGACCCTCTCGCACCTGGCCCCATCGTCGGTCCGCGTTCCCAGCTAAAGCCGACCGGCGTCCTGGGCCGTCCATGTTGCGGGCTGGGTAGGCGCGTAAGGAGAGGCCTTGAACAGAACGCGCCACATTTTGAGGAGTGGGACAATTCCAGACGCCGAGTGGTTAACGACGGCCCAAAGGCAGTAGTCGGCCTTACAATCTGTGCGCGGGGCCAGATGCTACTAGTCTCTCCAGTGTCGTAGAAAAATGTCCTCAAGCTTAGCTGCAAGGGGACTGTTGGGATCGACACTGTGGTGGTTTCACCCACTTGGGCAGCGGATTTCCGCCAGGCACCTTGACAGCGGTTCCTCTTTGCTCCGTGCATCAAGAAGCTTAACGAAACCTGACATGGTGTTGTTGCGATCGGAGCGATATCCTCTGGAACGATCTCCTCTGAACGACTTCCAGTTGCCTGGAAATCCCGACCTCGCATTCACCCACTTGGGAGGCGGACATCCATCAGGCACCTAGACAGGCGGTTCCTCTTTGCCCCGTACATCAAGAAGCTTAACGAAACCTAACAAGGAGTTGTTGCGATCCGAGCGATATCCTCTGGAACGATCTCCTCCGAACGCCTTCCAGCTGCCTGGGAATCCCGACCTTGCAGGTTCGATCACACGCTCGCTTTTCCCCACGACGGCGTGCGTCTCTCGCAGCTCCAGCAGGGGCCACGTTAACGCTTGGGCACTTTGGATCAGGTCGACATGTCCCTCTAGCTGGATCTAGCTCTGTCCCGCCCCGCCCACTGTTCTGAATGCCCCCCTTTCCCTGCACGTAACAGTGAGAAAAGAAAGAAAGAAAAAGCAACGCAGCATCTTCCTCGCAGATGCTCGTCTCTCCCAACCCTGATTCGAACAGGGGACCGACGGATATGAGGTTAACAGTTACAGTCCGGCGCTCTACCAACTGAGCTATTGAGAGACCTGTCAGAGGATCAGATACGCCGTTCGGGGTCGGTACGGGTTCGATTTCTTAGTTCTGAGCTGCCTAGTTTGTTCATTCAGTGTGAGTTGTGAAAGTGGACTGTCAGAGAGCAGAGCAGCCGAGAATTAACCCAGTAATATATTGGATCGCATGATGACACAGGTATATTGCCCGACGCCTACTCCTTGGGGAGGTTGGGCGCAGGGTAGTCCGTCGTCATGTGCTCTTCCTGTTCGTCAGCGATGCGCCCAGTCTCAGGCTCACTCACGTAGTAGCGGAAGTGCACCTGCTTGCCCGCAGCATCAATGGCGGCGATGTCTTGAGCTGTGAGGTCCTCGAGCGCGTCCACCGCCGCGATCTTACGCAGGTTGTCGGGGTTCTTGCTCGATGTGATTGCGGCGACGCCCTTCTGGACCGTCCAGAGCAGCAGCACCGACGCGGTGTCGATGCCCTTGCGCTGCGCGATGCGCTCGAGGACCGGCTTGAGCGGCCCCCCCGAATGGCGTAGCAACGGGGTCAACGGACCGTACGCCTCGGTCACGATGCCGTGCTCGGCCTGCAGCGCGAGGAGCGGCTCGAGCTGCGCAAGGAGATAGGGGTGGAACTCAAGCTCTGTAATAGGTGTCAGAAAAGAAAAGATGACCGGTCGCCGACCAAGCGCAAGTTTAAGTCCCAAGTACAGCCCCAACTCACGGTTGACGACAGGCTTGATCCGCGCAACCTTGAAAACGTCCTCCAAGTCCTGCGGACGGAAGTTGCTCACGCCGAGGCTGACGCCCGCGAGCGTGCCGTCGTACACCAGGTCCTCGAGGTGTGTCCAGAACGCGCCAATCTGGCCCTGCTGCGGGACGAAGGGGTTGTGAATCAGGATCAGGTCGGGCAGGAAGCCGAGGCGGGCCAGCGACTCGACGACCGACTGGCGGATGTTGGCCGCCGTCGTCGCCTCGGCGGCAACTACGAGAGGGTCAGATGGGGGCTCTCTGTCTGGTTGGTGTAGTGCACATACCTGAGTTGGCAGAGACTGCAAAAGTCAGTATCAGTGTTCGTCGTCGGAGAGTCGGTACCCACTTTTGGTCGTCACCCAGACGTCCTTGCGGTCCAGTCCTGCGGCCTTGATCGCCGCCGCTGTCTCCTCCTCGGTGTGGTACACCTGCGCCGTGTCGATGTGGCGGAGGCCGCACTCGAGCGCGGCCTTGCCGGCGTCCACGGCCGTAGTGCCGCTCGAGATGAGGCCGCCCGAGCCGTTGCCCCATCCGAGGGCGGGCAGGGACTTTCCATCGCTGAGGCGGATCATGCGGGCTGCGGTGACGGGCATCTTGGATGTTAATCAACTGGGGAGTGAGGCAGAGCGAGGAGACAGGACTTCTGGTGTGATATAAGACGTCGAAAGATCGAGTGTCCACGCTCTTACGACTGCATGCCCCATGTACGGACACGAACATGCTTCCAGTGTCTACTGGCTCGCGTCATAACGTTTCCCTTATCCCCAAATCTGTTAAACGGCAGAGCTCTGCCCCGGTTTGTCACCACGTGTCACCATGATGCCGGAGGCGGACCGAACTTGCCGATGCCCAGGAGGGGTCTCATGGAACATCGCTCTCCACGTCTGCTTACTTTGGTAGAAGAGTAGCACAGGCATATATACAAAGTCAAATTGCTTCTGATGTTCTTGTGCACAACGTGTTACAAATCCAACATGGTCACCAAACGGTCCGCCCCTCTTGCTGTCTCCCACAATGGCCCAATCTCGTATCCGCGAGCGCTAGCTCGACACTCCGGCAGCGTACTCAAGCAGCATGGTCGCCTTGCGTTTCTCGGCGTCCTGGACCTTGACGCCGTCGAGCAGCTTGAGATCGGGGCACTGTCGCATGATAAGGCCGCGGTAGACCAGCCGCTTGGAGTACCACTCGTCGGGCAGCTGGCGGCGGAATTGTGCGTCGAGCCCTGGCCAGTTGCCGTCCGCTGGTGCCGCCGTCCCCGCTGCAGTTTGCGACTTGGTCGACGTCGGCGACTTTGACGGGAGCATGATGGGGAGGTAGAAGCTCAGAGTCGCCGGGTTCATCCGCAGGTCGATCTCCTCTAGCGCGATCAGACCCTTGAGGCCGCGGACAGCACCAGGTCCGCTGCCGCCCAGCCGGTTGCCGACGCACATAAACTTGCGCAGCCACACCATACCCTCCAGCCCATCAAGGTCGGCGAGGAAGTTGTAGTTGACGTTCAGGACACGGAGGTTGGGTGTGCGCTGAGCAAAGTTGGCCGGCCATCCGTTGAGGTTGCACGCCGCGGCCTCGAGGTAGACGAGGTGGAAGAGGGGAGAGTTGCGAGGAAGGAAGTCCGCATCTAGGCGGTTACCCGAGACGTAGAGACGTTTCACAGACTGGAGGTCCTCGGCTGAAAGGGATAGACGCCCAACGCGCTGGTTTCGCACTGACAGATTCTCGATACGGTGCCCACCGACAGAGCGCGAGCGCGATAGGCCGGGGAGCGCATTGCTGTCGGCAAACAGCGTGCGCACCTTGGGGAAAAACGAGAGATCAATATGCGTCACGTCGTTGTCGCTAAAGCGCAGCACACGAATGTCCTGCAACGGCTCGTCCACCTCGATCCCTATGAGCCGGTTCTTGTCAAGGTTGAGCGTGGACACCGATTTCAGTGTGTGGAGACCGGTGATGGAGATGAGCTGGTTGTTGGAGAGGTTGAGGTTCTCGAGCCTTTCCCACTTGGAGTTGGTGAGATCCACGCGCGAGAGCTTGTTGCCCGAAACACTGAGCTTGAGCAGCGAGTCCATGGAGAGGATGCCCGATAGGTCAGTGATCGCGTTGTTGTCCGCCTTGAGCTCGCGCAGGTGGCGTAGACACTCCAACTGAGCAACGCTGTCAAGCTGGTTACGCGAAATGTCCAAATACTGCAGGTTTCGCAAGTGGTTCACGCTCGTCAAACTCGTGAGCAGGTTGCCGGCAACATGCAGCGTCCGAACAGTGTCGGGCACCCCAGAGAGGTAGTTGATCGCGTTGTTGTCGAGCAGGGCTTCGTCCAGTGCTGGAAGGAACTCCTTCAGACGGGCAAGCGATTCGACGCCCTTATTCGATAGGTCGATTGTGCGCAGCTGCTCCCAGTACGGTTCGAAGGGCTGCACGTCGGTGATGAGCTGCACCAGTCGATCGTGGGCTACACCGAACGAGCACTCTGTGAGGAACGTTGCGTCCCCCCGTCCACCACCCCCGCGGCTGCGGAAGGATCGGAATGATCGCATGCCGCCGAATGGCACAGGATCCACAGTGTCTTCGTCTGTCTCCTCGTGCAGAACCGCTTCGGGCTCTGGTATCGGCTGGGAGGCACGGATAGGCTTCGGCGGCTCACGAGGCGACTTCTGCCGCTGTGGGGGCTTGGTAGGGGTGGCGTCCAAAGACATTTCGGCCATGCCCTGCAGCGCGTCCTGGATTCGTCGTGTTCGAGTGCTTGGGAGGAAGCTGCCATTGGAGGTGGCGTCTGGGAGAAACAAGTCGTCATCCTTCGCAATAGGCCACTTAGTGAGAGTTCCCCCCGCGCTTAGGGGTGCGATGTAGTTGTCGGAGAAGCTGACGCTTCTCTTGGCAGCTGAGCCGTTCCGGTCGACCGATCCACCGCGTTGAGGAGCAGGGGTGAGGTCGGGGTGCCACGCGGCTTGCTTCTTCATCGCCGACGCAGGGGTAGAGTTGGGATTACGCAATGCGGAGCGGAGTGCGCTGGGGCCTGGGGTGGCAGGACCGCCTGGCGTCTTCAAGAGGGCAGGCGGGGCACTCGCAGAGTGGTGGGGCTTTGGGTGCTCGAGATGTCTGGATGCTCGTGGGGTCAGCTCGGCCGAGCGCTCAACGTCGTCCTCTGTCGTGTCCGACTCATCCATCTCCTCCTCAACCTTGGGGGCCATCGAACTGGCGCGAGTGCGCTCTCCAGAGCCGATGCTCTCGATGCCAGCAAAAATGTCGACGCTGTCCTCGCTGCCATGGGCTCTGCTTTCGCCTGCCTCGTCAACGCGTCCCAACGAGCCGTTGGCATCGCGGACCCAACGCATCGTCACACGGTCGAGCCGCATCTTGCCCACACGCTCAGCAAGTACGTCCTGCACGTCGCCAGGACGAATCTGGGTCATGGCCGATACGAGAGCGGGGTCGCGGGGGCCGGGGTGCTTGACAAACGAGGCTGACACAGTTGTGCCTGTCGTATAAGTTGACGCAGAGATGAAGCGGTTCAAGTCGTCGCGATTGACAGGAAGACTGGACGGTCGGCCAGCACCCTCGACCGATGCCCGGCTGCTCCCAGAGCGTTGAATCGCAGGCATAGGTGCCTCGTGTTCGCCCTCGGACTCTTCATCCTCCAGGCTCATGTCCCTGCTCTCATCAGACTCTGAAGGAGGGTGGACTACCAAGCTCCGGGGAGCTGTAGAATGAGCGGAGCGAATGCTCCTGTTGGGAAGGGGGACTCGCTCGTCCGACTCGGAGGTTGTCCACGTCTCGCGGCTGGATTCTGAAAGGTTGCGTTTGGCGCCAAGTGGGCTCTCGACCGTTGTGGAGGTCGAAGGCGAGACAACGCGAGACTTGATGCGCGACATCATGTCTTCGGCGCGATGTAAGTAAGTGGACGAGGCGGTTGATGGGTTGGACTTGAATTGCCCAGGGTTGTCTAGCTCGGACGGCGACATGACCATCTTTGACGGGCCTATTGTGCTGTACTCGAATGTTGGTGCAGCGTCTGCCGTCAGCGTTGGTACGCGACTCGTTCGCTTACTGTAGCCGGAAGCGCCGTCAGACAACGGCGTGCCGCTGCTGCGGCTCTGGTCGTTGCGAGTGAGGCTACCCCAGCTACCGGTGCCGCTCCTGCTCTCACTGGTCACGCTGACCTCGGGGTCAGTGACCCTGATCCGGTCCATCATGGCTCGCCCATGGGCACGCCAGTCGCGGACCGCGGTAGGTCTCCGAGGGGACGGCGGCGAGAGACGCAGCCGCTTGGACGACCGTGCATCAGTACTTGATCCGGAAGCTGGTGTGGACGCCGAACCAGACGAAACAGAGCGCAGTGGTGTCTCCGAGTCGGCTGGTGTCCACTCGCGAAGCTTTGTGGGAGCTTGCGCAGGCGGAGAGGGGGATGGCTGGACAGCGATGCTGTCAACAAGAGCGGAGAGCTGCTCGCGTGTGTACGTATCGTACGTGTTCCGGAAGAGTCGAAGACCAACGTTACTTGACACGGGGCGGCGCCGCAACGTTGACGACGACGGCTCCCCACCTTGTAAGGGTTCTAGTGACGGTTCGAACACAGGATCGCTACGCCCTTGCACTGGAGCGGTGAATGTGAACGGATACTTGGGGTTGGCGATGGGTGTGTCTGGGGACTGTTCACGGGGCTGTTGCTCATTAATTGGAGAGGGATGCTCTGAAGTGAGTTCTCCGACCGTGCCTCGTGATATCTCTGGTTCGGGGTCTGACATGTATTGAGCGTGAGAGCTAGGCTCGAGAGTGGGACCGTCAACACTATGGCCCTCCTGGATGTGTTGCTGTGTGTGCGTGTCGTATTCGAAAGTGGGTCCGTCGTCAATCGACGCGTCGAAGTCGGGCGCCTTGGAAGTCTCATTCGTCTGCTCTGTGGTTGTCGCAAAGGAGCTGTCCGACGGGGTCACCGACTTGCTCAGCCTAGAGGGATTGACAGGAGCGTAAGGGTGAGACACGCGACGATCACCACCAGGAGCTAGGTTCGTCGATGATGGGGTTCCAGAGCTTCCAGACTTGGCTGAGGAGGGTGAATCGCTGTCGGACACGGGAGATACAGCCTTGAATGTCCCGCTAGAGCGCGATGAGGTCGGCGTTGAGCAGTCAGACTCGTGTTTGCCTGATGCGGTGCTCGACGACCGCTCCTCTTCAGCGACAGGCGGCAGTGACTGATTGGCTAACACAGACGTGGAGTTTGTCAAGGCGGCACCGGTGCTCGAAGAAGCTGCAGGTTGCGACGCGGGTGGCTCAAACATCTTCTCGAGGGCCAATGCCGAGAACATGTCCTTTTGGAACGGGTTCTTCGGGAACGCCTTTCCGTGGTTGTCTTCCCCATCCTTGACCAGAAATGTCCCCGGAGCTACTTCCGATGCTGTGGTATCAACGTTGCTTGGCGGAGGCGAGGCAACATTTTTGTTATGGTTGGCGAGTTCCCGTTCCAGTTCCCGTACGTCCCCTTCTGATCCCGAAGCCGACGTCGGCGGCGAGAGCATGCCGCTTGCGGAGCGCATGTAAGGGTTGGACGCTGTGCGGCCACCGCCAAAGGTCTGGACACTTGATGCCGAGCCTTTGCGTGATGGCGGGAGCGGCCGGGCGACGCCAGCGCCTAGAGAGCGGAGCGAGCCTCGTTTTGAGGTGGACATTGGCGGTGGGGCCTCTGGCGATCCAGGGGGTGAAGGCGAGGTTTCGACCCACTCCTCGCCGAGCTCGTCAGTCTGCCAGGCGGGTGCAGATGCCATCTGGACAAGGAACGAGTTTCTGTGGATGTTTATGATATGATGGAGGAGAGTTGGCAGAGACGATGAGGAGGCGGCGTCAAGGGGGTTCCGGGGGATGTGTACCGTACGCGACTGACTTCTCTCTTTGTTTATGCGGATGGCTCCGATTACGTACACGGGGGGGAGGGGAGAGGGTGGAAGGCGGGTAAAAGCGGGCATTATGAGTGTGGCACTTGTTTGATAGCGGAAGTATTTCCACGTGAGCCCCCTGAGCAGCCGGTGGAGGTCGCAAATATTTCTGAAGCTCCAGTGACACTATCGAGAGGATATGCAGTGAAGCAGCTTGTCAGTCCACTCCTAGTCACATCAACAACCCGAACAGCAACACCCAACAGTCATGCCCCGTATCAGGAAAAGTAAGTATCGCGCAGTTGCGAAGCTTGAGTTACGTGTGCTAACACCGTCAGAGACAAGTAACCGCCAGGCGACACGCGACCGCGCAAAGATCACCAAGAAGGTCGCGGAGCACAAGAAGAAGTCGAAGCGCGACGCCAAGAAGAAGGTCACATGGAAGTCGAGTGAGCCTCAGCTGTAGAAATGGGTCTGTTGACGTTTACTGACACTCTGCATAGAGAAGAAGGCCGACATTGGCGTGCCCAGCTCGTTCCACCTGAAGGATGAGGTGCTCGCACAGATGGCGGCGGAGAAGCGCCTCGCGCTCGAGGAAAAGGTGCGGCGCAAGATGAAGGTAGTAGAAGAGGAGGAGGATGAGGAGGATACCCCGGGAATCCAGTCTCTGGTCGGCTCGACTGTGCGCGACCGCGCCCCACTGACTGGCACTGCGTCTATGGTGATCCCCCAGGCCGAGTCGGACGACGACGACGACATTCCCGATCTGCTTGATTCGGATCTGCCCACCCTGCAGGCAGCAATGGATGCGGCAGACATTCTCCTGGAGGTCGTTGATGCGCGCGACATTGCTGGTAGCCGCTCGGCAACCGTCGAATCGCTCATGTCTGAAGCCGGCGGCAAGGTGTTCATTGTCGTTAACAAGGTCGACCTCGTTCCACGCGAAGCACTGCAGGCCTGGATCGCGCACCTTCCCTTCCCCGCTTTCCTGTTCAGCGCTCGCGAGTCTCTGGGACGTGACGAACTCCTCTCCGCGCTCGCAGCGGCTGTCAAGGCGAAGGCCAAGGGTGAGCCTCTGAAGGCTGCCCTTCTGGGTCTCCCCAATGTCGGTAAATCGTCGGTCGCAAACGCTCTCCTGGGGAAGGACCTCCTCAAGACTGCTCCGGAAACCGTTACTGTTGCTGCCGCGAAGAACCCGGCTCCCACCACCGACCTGTGTCGCGAGATCCAGGTCCAGCTTCCCAGCGGAGGATCGGTTCAAATTATCGACACCCCTGGATGGGAGTACGTCGAGGAGGAGCAGGATGAGGAAGAGGATGACGACGAGGAGGATGAGGGGGAGGATGAGGACAATGAGATGGACGAGGATGAGGACGACGACGACGACGACAACGACGACGACGAGGATGAGGACCAGGAGGACAAATGGGACGCTCTCGAGGCTCGTGTCGCTGGTGACCTCTTGAGGCGAAACCTTGGCCGTGTTGACCGCGTGAAGGATGTCTTCCCTCTTGGTGAGTGGCAATTACCTCTTCCACTGCTGGACACCTACTTGGAACTACGCATACTGACTGCACCAGTCAACTATATCGTCTCCCGGTCCAACGCCCACGACCTCATGCTCAAGTACAATGTGCCCTACTTTGAGGCCGGCGACGTCGAGGCATTCCTGACCGGTCTCGCTCGCGTCAACCAGCGCGTCAAGAAGTTCGGCGAGCCCAACCACGACGCCGCAGCCCGCATCGTGCTTGCCGACTGGGCCCTCAACCGCTTCCCATACTACACCACCGTCCCCAAGGGCACTGACATCGCCATGGAGACGGACGACGTCGAGCGCCCGGACATGTCGGCAGTGCTCGCGCAATGCAAGACACGGAAGGAGCTCAAAGCCGCAGGCCTGATCCGTTTCGTGTCGGGCGAGGTTGATACACGCGATGTCTTCCTCGACGACGACTACACGGCCATGTCAGAGCCCGAGGACGAGGACGTCGGCTCGGACGAGGAAGATGACGAGGAGCTTGAGTTTGACGAGGACGAGATGGATGAGCTCGACTCGGACGCCGAGCCGGTCATTCTCGGCTCGGACGAGGGCGAAGAGCTCGAGCTCGGGGACGGCCCCGAGCCGTCGTCCGGCTCGGACTTGGAAGAGGAGGACGAATCCGAATCGGAGACCACACCCGAGCCGCAACCTGTCCGCGCAGGCAAGCGCAAGGCGGCCGCCCCGCCGTCGCCCGAGATCCGCAAGAAGGCCAAGGTGTCCAAGAGCGTGAGCTTCAAGGCCAAGCTTGAGGCGCCTAAGTCAGTTGCGCGCGAGATCAAAGAGCTCCCTAAGTCGATCCTCAAGACGGTGCCGGCGCCTGCGGCCGCCGCTGCACCCGCACCGATCAAGGAGCCAAAGGAGCCCAAGAAGAAGGAGGCCAAGGTGACCAAGGCCGCCGCCCCGGCAAAGCCCAAGACCCGGACGATGGTCAACACGCCCATCCCTGACCGGAGCAAGGCGGCAACAGCAGAGGCCAAGCCGAAGAAGACGGCCGACGAGCGCAAGGCGCTGCGTGAGGCCAAGCGCGCCGCCAAGGCCGCTGCGCCCCCCAAGCCTGCACCTGCCACTCCTGCCCCCGTCCCCGAGCCCAAGAAGGGCAAGGCTGCGAAGAAGGACAAGGCGGCCAAGGGCAAGGCGAATGGCGCGCCGTCGGCCTACGACTTTTCCAAGCACTTCTAGACTTTCAATCGGGGCGTGTGTGCTGGCCCCCTGTTGGCTGTGGGGCATCCTTTTATGTAACAGATAGTTATGCATCGTATATAGCTGCGTGTTGGAGAGCACGGTGGATGGCCAGATAGCTGACAGGAGACGCAGAAGGGGTTGGAGGTACAACTGTGCCGCCAGTGGCCTCCGGTATACACTGTACTCGGTCGCCTGTTGGGAGACCCTGTGCTTGTAGCTGGTGCCCGGGCACGCTTGGAACCCCTTGCAAATTGCATACCTACCCGTGCAGTCGCGTCCTTTATGTGCTTCCAGTGCAGGCCGCACTGGGGGAACCAGCGGCATTCGCCTGGCCTCCCTTCCGCTTCAACCGACGTCGACGCGCCCCGTTTCCTGTTCCATCTCCCATCGCCACGCAGGGCTAGTGTGCAGATAACAGAAATACATTCAGTGAGAATAAATGAAACAAAGCCCAGCGGTTCTCGGTCAAGCGCTATCCAGCACACCTTGTCGCGTCAGCATCAACTCCCAAACATGTAGCAGAACGGATGGGAATAGAGGTGTGTTTGTATTTTCTCAGAGGCGCCCCGCTGCGTATATTGCGGGGTCACCTGTTATGTCCCCTTATGAACGGTAAGACTGGTGCCAACATGTTTGTCTTCATTGGAGGTGGATAGGAAGGCGGTGGTCGCGGTAAACGAAGCGACGTACCGTGACGGTCGTGGTGATAATGTGCGGGAGGAAAGAGGGAATGCGGAGAGCACGGGAGGTAGACTTACCTGGAAGATACTACTGCAGTGTCGATAGGGAGAATATGGGAGACAGAGAAAGAGAGATGGAACAGAAACTCGAAAAGAGTGTTTAAAAAAAGAGCGAGTTTGGTGCGAGCCTCGTCTCACGGAAGCATTTTTGTCCTCCCATGGTTGCTCGCACCCACCAGCTCGAGCAAGTGGCACTTTCATCGCGTCAAGAGGCCATCAAGTCCATCTTGTTCTGCAAGCTGGCCCTAGCTCTCGAGTCGCAGCAAGAACCCAGAAGCATGCGACATGGGCAGGGCAAGATGGCCATACACAGAGGAGCCACCAGCCCACGGGACAGCATGACTGGGAGCACCAGTATCCTCAGATGCCACACCTCACCTCCCTCCCGTCCAGCCGCTAAGATAAGTTATACATGCATGGCGTCTACGCTCCTTTATGTCCCGTTCTCACCTCACGCGTCCAGGTCCATGCCCTCCTCGCCTCCAGGGCCGGCACCCACGGCGACCGCGCGGGTGACCGCTCCAGGCTGCGCGGCGCCGGCACCGACAGTCTCGCGCACCTCCTCCGAGACGATCAGGTCACGGACATTCTCCTTGATCCAGGCTGTGGTCCCGCGGCGGAACTTGTAGTCGCGCGACTTGATTCCACGCTCATTCTGAGGACGCCAGTGTCAGCTCACACACTCGCACGTTGCAGAGTAAATCTGCAAGAGGCTAGTACATACAGGCGTCTCGTAGTTGCGCAGTGTCTCGGTGCCCGCCTTGGTGATCACGCAGACGTCGACGTTGGAACCCGATCCAAGGTCGTTGAAGACACCGGCACGGATGGCGCGGGCGACAATGTCAATGGCCTCTTGACGCTGTCCTGTCAGCCCACGTTCACTGACTAGGCGCCTACTCACAGTCATGTGCTCCTTATAAGAAGACTCGAAAACGGCCATGGCAGCAAGCGAACCGGAACCCATGGTAACATAAGGGAGCTTGTCCGTCGAGCCGTGGGCGTGGACCGTGAACAGCTGCGGCCCCGTAACGTCGACACCGCCGACAACGAGGTATGCTCCGACGTAGCCCTGGTAGCTGGGGTGTTAGTGGGACCAAGTGGCGTGACGGCGTGCGCGTCGCCGGCGCAGACCACTGCAGACATGTTGCACTCGTCTTCTGCTACACTCACCGGTAGAGGTACTGCTTGAGCATAGTCATAGCAGTGACAACCCGCGCCGGCCGTCCTTGGGAGAGCGCATGCAACTGATGGTTTAAGCACGCAAAGCTCGCCTCGGCCTAGGCCAGAACTTACCTCCAAGTTAGAGGAGATGAGGTTGGTGACATATCTGGCTGTCAGCGCGCAGTTTCGACAAATGCTCTCACTCAGTGTCGGCGGCGGTACCAGCACCACAGCAACGGATGGACGGAGTCAGGTAGTGGATCTGGGTCGCGTGTCAGTCACAGTGACCACGCAAGCGGTTGTCGTCCGCTTCCGCACCTTCTCGCAGTTCTTGTCGGCGACAATGGGACCTGCGGTCGCACGCGTGTCGGCGCCCAGGCAGACGCCCTCTTCCTCTCCCGTGTCACCACCGCCAAACTTGACGCCCACAATGGTGGTACCCGTCGAGGTTGCTACCGGGTTGTTAGGCAAACTTGCGGTTGTTGTTGTTGTTGCAGACTGCGGGTACGTACTCTTTGGCTGGGCGCCGAGACGCTGGCCGACAAACTCGTTGCGGGCATAGTTTGAAAAGTCGAACCCGACTGGGGCTGCTGTGCTCGCCATGATTACAAGTGGATGGTGGTGCTGTGGGGTGTGTGTGTGGTGATGAAGACGATGATGGGTGGTGTCTGCGCGCATGTCCCATTCTCTCGCTCTCGTGTGTCTCGACAGTGACGATGGTGACGCCGCGCGTCTAGAGTGCAGGCTGACGAGGGAGAGAGAGAATGACGTGTCGTTTGATAACAAGGTTTTCATTACGTAACACTCATCCGCGATGACGATGTTCGGCTTCCTGTACCATGGGTGCATGGCTGTGTTCCGCCCACTCCGCGCCCTCGACCTTCTCTCCCACCACCACCACCACCAGCCTTCGCCATCCGTTATCCATCCATCACCACCCCCCACCACCCTCTCACCTTGCCCATCGTCTCCACTGGCCACTAGGAGTTGTTGGCACAGTCCGTTTTCCGCTGCGTCCTTCATCCCCAACGCCTCTCCCCCCGAAGCCCGTTCCATTCCCACTCCCCCCCAGCCATGGACGATAACGTCAACCCCTTTGCAACCGAGCCGGTCGCGTCAGACGCAGCAGCGTCCCGGTCCCCGCCGCCGACCCTCTCCCGCACAACGTCGCAGGCGTCCTCCGCCCACCGGTCGATCGCCACCGCCTCGCCCCCGCCGACCCAGCGCGCATCCTTCCCGGACCCCTCAAAGGAGCCGCTCAAGGGCTCGAGCCGCCTCGCGGGGCCAAAGCCGAAGGAGGACTATTGCTGCGAGCGCGACCGCCAGATTGCACGTGGCGACGACATTAGCATCGTTGATGCGTTCAAGACAAACGACGGCGGCAAGTCGACGTACATCACCTATGCCATTCGCCTCGGCGTGAGTCTTGTTGTCGCAGACACAATGCCCCTACCGTTGCGCTGACTGTTCTCCTCCCCCAGAACCACACGACGCATCGACGCTATTCGTCATTCCTCGCGCTGCACCAGGCCCTTCAAGGCCTATATCCTGTCCTCATTATCCCGCCCATTCCGTCCAAGCAGAACCTCACCGAGTATGCCATCAAGGGTCAGTCCAAGACCAAGGAGGACGCCGCGACGATTGCAAAGCGTAAACGTCTTCTCGAAGACTTTCTCCGCCGTGTCGTCCGTCACCCGATTCTTGGCGGGGAACACGTCTTCCACCGCTTCCTCGAGGAAGGCGTGAGCTGGGTACGTGCTTTGTGTCGGTGCTGAGAAGGACCAAAGTGCTAATCTCCAGTCCGAAGTCATGCATTCGCCACCAATCTCGCTCTTGCCTCGGAATCCGCTTCATGCGCCGTCGCACAACCCCACTTTCCAGGATGCCGACGAACAAGGCGACTCGTCGACCTCGACATCGTACATTGCGCATCACCTCCTTCCCACCCCGTCCCCAAACCACCCTCTTCGTCGCCCAGACCAGCGCTTCATCGAGTCCGAGCTGTTTACCGACAAATTCCAACAGCACTTTTCCAGCACCATGGAGAAGGTCAACCGCCGTGTGGCGAAGCGGTGGGGCGAGCATGTCACTGACATGAGCGAGCTCGGCGCGCAGTGGAATGCGTTCAGCTTGACGGAATCTGGTGCTTTGGGCAATGCTATCGAGAAAGTCGGACAGGCCGTCGACCAAGACTGTATGGCGACCACCAGACTAGTGAGTGGATGGCGCCGCAACGTTGGCTGACAACCTCAGATTAACGGGTGGGAAGTGAACGCGACTGAGCCGCTGCACACATACACCCAGTTTGCCCAGCTCATACGTTCCCGTCTCTCGTTCCGCCACCAGAAGCACGTTCAGTATGAGCTTGTGCAGGAGGCCCTCGAGCACCAGCGCGACAAGCTCGACCTGCTGGAGGCAGCAGAACGCGAGTCGCGCCGCTTGGAGGAGGCTCTTGAGCGTGGTTCGGGGTCGATGTCGGGCTCCACTTTGTCGCCGGATCGCCCAGCGGCGTCGCCAGAGTCAGAAATCCCTCCACTGCACCGCCCGATGCCTCGCCGTAGCGCCCAGTCGTTTGGCCTTCTTTCAGCGGTCAAGCACAGTCTCAGCGGGATGATGGATGTGGACCCGGAGGCGACCCGAAGAGCCAACATTGGCAAGACGAGGGACAACATCTCGCAGGTGAGTTTCGTCGTTATCGCCTCTTTGACTACGGTATTCCCGGCTAACGGCGCAGCTCGAGGACTCGCTGCAGGCATCTGCACAGGACCTCAAGTACGCGTCCACAACACTGCAGGCGGACCTGGACCGTTTCCAACGCCAGAAGGTCGCAGACGTGCGCAAGCTTGCCATCGAACTGTCCCAGCTGCACCGCGAGTGGTGTCGCCAGAACCTCGAGGCCTGGAAGGTTGCCCAAGCGGCCATCAACGAAATACCCGACCACCCAAACCACACCGAGCCCGAAACACCCCAGTCGGCCGCGAGGCACCTCCCGGCGTACCTTGCCGACTCGATGGACCGCGACCTGCCCCCCGTGCCTGACTCCACCTCCTCATCGACACCGACGATCCACGGCACCCGACCGACTCCCGCGCCCGAGCCTATGGATCCCCTCGGCGGCTCGCAGATGCCGTCGTCGCCCTTCAAATCGGAACCATTCAAGAAGTCGGAGCCGCCCGCGGACCCCTTTGGCGAGGTCGAGGAGCGGACGGCCAAAGTGGATCTGAATGCTCCGTCGCCGCCCACGGCTACTGCCGCATTATCCCCTGCGAAGAGCCTTTCGACGCTCGCGCCGTCGCCCATGGTCTCGCCGTCGTCCGAGACGAGTTCCCTTCTTGCCGCCTCGGCTCCTGTTCCTGCCGCTACTGCCTCTTCCGGGGTGCCCGGCCCTACAGCGACGGACAAGAACGACTCTGGTCCCCTCGGACCGTTGTAAATTCGTGCTATGAGCTTGAGAGCCTGAGAGATACCCAGCGTTTCTCCAGTTGTAGTGATTCGGAAAAGCTGATACATGGTGACAGTGTAAGATTAGGCGATTAGTCAGGGCAACTAGATGGTGTTTGGTGCGATGCTGGGAATTGTCGTCATGACGGGTCGATCAGCTGGGAGGCACTAACGCGTGGTCTGTGGATCGAGCACTGTGGGGGCATTGAAGGGGCATGCTGTGGGGTCTGTACGTACACCATCTATCTTGCGCTCTGTACGTACACCATCTATCTTGCGCTCTGTACGTACACCATCTATCTTGCACCATCTATCTTGCACTTTCGCTCTGTGCCATCGCATGCATTCTGTGCATCGTGGCGGCTCTCGTTGCTGCCACATCGGGTTTGGCTGCCTGGCGCCACACCCGACTGGCGACATCACGTGATCACTATGGACAACACCAAACAATGGGCCAGGGATTCGCGACTGACTTCTGTTGTCAACCGTTCAACATCCATCAACCGTCTCATCATCTCTCCCAACATCGCATCCAACCACACCTCTCCACGTCTCTCAGCGTACCTCGCAGTATCCTGCTTTTGCCTGTAACTCATTCTCCGTAGGAACCACCCGCCCAGCCACCTACCCGTACCCGTGCCCAAACCCACACCCGTATCCTTGCGTCCAGACAGGATGCAGGCGCTGGCTCCCCCGATCCCCTTCTCGGCGGACGACCTCGAGCGCCGCCGCCTCGAAAACACGATTGACCACGACCTCTCCTCTCTCTCCTTCACCGCGTCCACCAGCTTCACCTCTCACGGCTCGGGCAGCTCGCTGTCCACCATCCCTGTTGCTCGTTCGGCGCACGCACATGCCGGCCGTCCCCTCTCCCCAGACTACCCCCGCTACCCTTCTACAGGGATAGCACTCGACAGCGACGAGACGCCGCGCGCTTCCAAGCGTGCTGCTGCATCGTTTATGCGCAGCACCGACTTTGCGTCCGAGGGCGTCGGGCTCTCCCCGGCCTCAACGGCCGGTCACCATGTGTCTGCCGCAACGCTCGGCGCAGGCGTATTCCAGCGTCCCGGAGGCAGGTCGTTCCGTGACCGCACGGGCGACGAGTTTGATCCCGACCGCAGCCTCGGACGGCTTGTCAGCGAGCTCAACAAGGCAAAGGATGAGGAGGTAAGTGTGTCCGCTTCGGCTCGTGGTGTGCGATGTTTTGTTCTTTTGTCTGTTGTTTGTGTCCTAACTCCGATCTCCAGCAGGTCCCCCCAAAACCCGCGTCACCTTTTGCACACGCCATTCCCAAGTCGCCGCACTCGCCGTCGCCGACGTCGTCGGCCGCCTTACCCAACCTCTCCTTCCAGCTTACGCGCACCGAGCCGCCCTTGTCGCCCCCCCACTCGCGCACGGTATCGTCATCGTCATCCGCATCACAGAATCAGCAGCAGGCATTTGGTGCGCCCGCCACCCACAAATCGACAGGGACAGGCAGCCGTCACAACAACAGCGTCAAACACACGGCGTTGAATGAGACGGCGCGGCATAACCGTCCGCCGCAGCCAGCCATTGTCCCTGGCTCCGTCTCGAACAGGGACAAAGGCCGGTTCAAGGCGCCTATTCTTGTGCCTGTCGTCCTCAACTCCAAGACCAGCGGACACCTCGACCCCGCGCACTCGGCGGACATTACTGGGCTGACTGGGCTGCTGACGACGCCGGCCAAAGGCGACCAGTTTGAGGACCTAGGCAAGAACGGCGCCGATGTGGGGACGGCCGGCTCCAACATTCCCCAGGCCCTGGCCACATTGCAGGCTCGCATCCGCGCGCTGGAGACGGAGAACGGTGTCTCGCGCCGCCGTATCCGTGAGCTCGAGGCCGAGGTCGACAGCGCAAGGGAAGAGGTTGTGTCTGCTAGTCGCGAATGCAACTCGCGCGACTCGCGGTTGCGTGAAGTCTTGGCCGAAAAGGCTGGTGAGTACCCAGAGGAAATGTCCTGATTGTTCGACCACTACTGACACTCAGCCCTCGAGGAGCTCGTGGGATCTCTTCGTGAAAACCTGAAGCGCCTCACTCTGGAGCTCGAGGAGAACAAGGCCCTCGTTTCACGTCTCCGTATGGCAGCGGAGCAGCCCCCCTCGCCCGCAAAGTACGACATCTCGGTGCATGACGAGCTCGCCGAACTGCGTAGGGAGGTCGAGCGCCTGTCTCAAGAGGTGGCCAAGCTGAACCGCATTGCCGAGTCTGGCCTGACGGAGCGCACGCGAGCGCGCGAGCAGCGTTCTGTTCGGATCAACGCGCTCGACCTGCACGACCAGGATGAGGTCAACAGAGTGCGCGCGGACGTCGATCGCCGCGTCGCTGGCTTTACCACTGACAGCACCCGCCTCCCTTCCCAACTACGCCAGGGCCTGCACGCTGCCGCCGCGCCCGAGCCGACGCTCATGCCACCGAGCGCCGGGCCCCCGACGCGTCTTGCTGAGAGCAACCACTCGGTCGACCAGGGATCTCCGTCTCCGCCGATGCGTGTCCGCACTCTCCACTCGGTCACTATTGCCTCGCCTGCGCCATCCATCCAATCTGTCCAATCGCAGCGGTCGACGTCGACGACCTCGAGTGGCCGCCGCCGCCGGAAAGAGCGCAAGGAGGGCCCCGACTCGCCCTTCCCGTCCATTCGTGTCGAGGACGAACACGAGTTTTTCTCACCACGCCATGCGGCCGCGGCCTCGCTCCCTGCCCACCGTTCTCAGTCGCGTGCCAGCATCTCTTCCCGTGCGAACGCGACCTCCCGTGCCAATGTGTCTTCTACCCGGTCGGCCCCGCACGCCGACACGACCCCAGTCGCCGCCAACGAGACCGTCCGCTCCATCCTAATTGACGGCAACGTTCCTCCGCAGACGGTACTTGCGCGCGTCGTCCGCGAGCTCGAGGACGACTTTGGTCACTACAAGAAGCTCTATTGCGAGCTTGCCGACCAGTACAGGGTGCTGGACGCCGCGAGCGTCGCCGCGAAGCGCCACGTCCTCGCCGAGCACCTCAAGGAGGTAATTGACACACTGGAGCAGAAGGCGGACCAGATTGGCGCGCTCTATTCTCTCTTGCGGTACGAAGACCGCCCCTGCCCGTCCTCGTCTTTCGGGCGCCCCGCCCCCGTAGGGCCGAGACGCAAGTCGGTGCGCGACCTGTGGCGCGCTGTCCGCGAGTCGCTGCCCGAGGACGCGCGCACACGGCTTGAGGCTGATGGCCTCTTCCGTTCGTGAGCACTGCTCGCTCGACTGCGCCATCCATGCCCCCATTCCCATCCCATAGTCATCCTCATCCTGTCCCCCCCAGCTTTACGGACGGTTTCTCGAAAAGACGATTGTGATTCTGTGTTGCCAAAAGATTCTTCATCCATCCACCTACTACCTACTCGTATCCTCGCCGCCTATCCATTGTGCAACTCTATGTGTACCGGTATGTCCATACTTTATTCCTGCGAGGTGCAAACGCGAGCCCGAGGAATGGGACGAGCTACAGGAGTAGGAGCTGAAGTCGTGCATGCTGTGTGGTATTTTATTTTGTCTGTTTATGGAGCCGAGCACGACATGTATTTAAGTGTTTCCATCCAGCAGCTCCACCTCTGCACGCAGTCGCCATCCAAGCACGTCGACGCCGGCGCCACACAAGCCTTGGCCAAGACAGCTCCCCGCTGGGGTGCTCGACTTCCGCTATCACCGTTATCAACCTCGGCCGACCAGCGACAGACGATGGCCGCGAGGATTACCCGGGGGTGGACCTCCACTGCCGGTGCCGATCTGATCCCGAGCGTTCCTCTCCCCTTCCGGCTGTGCGATATTGCCGAGGTGGAGGTCGGCGTGTTTCCGTTGTCATCCACGGCTGTCCTCGTCAAAAGTCGTGGCTGACTGTTGTCCACCAACCAACCAGTGGCTATCGGACGCGAGCTGTGGCGCAGAAACGACACAAACCTACTAGAACAGAGCGAGCGTGCAAGACTCTCCACTCGTTATCCCCCCCCGCGCCTCCCACTCCACCCTCCACGATGCTCCGCTCCGCTCCCCGCGCCACGCTGCGCGTCGTCGCCTCCGCCACCGCCCGTCGCGCAGAGTCCACCTTCTCGCTCCAGTCGCAGCTCCCGCGGCTCCCCATCCCCGCACTTGAGGCCACGGCCGCCCGCTACCTCAAGTCGATTGAGCCCCTCGTCTCGGCCGACGAGTACAAGGCGACGGAGAAGGCGGTCGCCGCGTTTGTCGCGCCGGGGGGGCTCGGCCCCGAGCTGCAGGCGCGCTTGCAGGCGCTCGACGCGGCGGCGCCCTACTCGTGGCTCGAGGACATTTGGCTGAAAAAGGCGTACCTCGAATGGCGCGAGCCGAGCTTCATCAACGTCAACTGGGCGGCCAACATTGGCGGCGAGGCGGCCAACCCCCTGCCGCTCGAGTCGATCACACGCGGCCAGTTGACCGACGTGCAGGTCGAGCGTGCGGCACGCATCATCACGCACCTCCTCGAAGCCAACGATGCGATCAACAGCGAGACGTTCCCGGTCGACAAGGCGCGCGGTGCGCCCCTGGACATGGACCAGTTCCAGCGCCAGTTTGGCACTACCCGTGTGCCCAAGGCGGGCTGTGACGAGCTGTCAACCACGTTCCCCGCGACTGCCAAACATATTCTCCTCATGTACCGCGATGTTGCGGTGAGCGTGCCCGTGTACGGTGCCAGTGGCGCGCGCGCGTCCACCGCCCAGATTGCCCAGCAACTGCGCGCCGCCGCCGCGGTCGTCGACGCCCAGATTGCCGAGCGCGGCGTCGAGCCGTCCGTTGCCAACCTCACTGCCGCTCATCGCGACTTGTGGTCTGCGGCGCGCGAGAGTCTCGTCAAGGACCCGCACAACGTTGCGGCGCTCACCAACGTCGAGAACGCGCTGTTTGGCGTATGCCTCGACGTCGACGTCGACACGGCCACCCTCAATGACGCCGACATCAACTGGCAGACCTACGCGCACTCGGGCCCCAACGCTGGCGCGAACCGCTGGTTTGACAAGGCCATCGAAGTTATCTTCCTGCAGAACGGACGCATGGGCGCGTGCTGCGAGCACACGCCAGTCGACGCGCTCACGACCGGCCGGCTCCTCTTCGAATCGCTCACCAAAGAGCAGGGGCCCGACACGGCCCTCGCCGCCGCCGCCGACCTTGCCCTCCCCGAGACGGTCAAGTTCAACCTGAGCCCCGACGTCGTGTCGGCCATCGCTGAGGCACGCGAGAGTGCCGGCAAGCTCGCTGCCGACATGCGTCTCAGGTTTGGCCTCCAGTCCGAGTTTGGCGCAAAGTGGATCAAATCCCTGGGTGTCTCGCCTGACGCCTTTTTCCAGGTCGCGACCCAGGCGGCGTACCTGCGCGAACACGGCAAGACGTGCGCGACGTACGAATCGGCCAACCTGCGCAAGTTCTTGCACGGGCGCACCGAGACGATCCGGTCGTGCACGTCCGAGGCGTACGCGTTCTCGCGCGTGCTGGACGATGCGCACGTCGACGATGCGAAGAAGGTTGAGCTGTTCAAGCACGCGGCCAAGGTGCAGAACGAGCTGACGCTGGCCGCCAATGCTGGTGAGGGTGTCGACCGCCACCTCCTCGGCCTGCGCGTTATGATGCGCCCCGACGAGACGGAGCGCGCCACGCTCTTCACCGACCCCGCGTACGCGCTCTCCACCTCGTTTGTACTCTCGACGTCAAACACTGGCGCCGGCGACCTATTCCGCGGCGGCTTTGCGCCCGTCGTTCCCCATGGCTACGGTGTGAACTACGCTGTGGACCCCAAGAACATTAAGGTGTCCATCTCGGACTGGCTGTCGTCGTCGGCCACCGACGCCCCGCGCTTCAAGGACACACTCCTCCAGACCTTGGGCGACATTCAGAAGATTGGCGTAAAGGTCCTCGGACAGTAGACACAAATGGATTAGAAGCACAGGGTTAATGCGAGTTTTGTTGTGTATCAGAAAGGGGAGTCCTCTCGTTCTCACAGTGTGCGGTGCGCACCACCTGTCTATGGGTTGTTTGCTCTGCGGGTTCCACCCGACTTGCCGCCATGTCCACACCGCGCTACTCGGGGACCCATCCCACTTCAGGCAACACGCCCTCCACCCTGGTCACCACTGGGATCCCCTTGGCTCTCGGGGCGTCCGGTCTCTTCGCCCCGCGTTCTGGCGTCCAAAAACGGACGCTGCCGTCGCGACCAGGTCCCACTGGGAATCGAACCCAGATTACAGGAACAATCCTCGGCTCACTACCCCGGACACCGACGGGTGTCGAGGGGGCGTTGGGCCGCTCGGATCAGAATCCTATGTACTAACCGTTATACGATGGAACCGCGGTGGCGGAGGAGAACGATCGGATGAGTCGGGAGGGGGATGAGGCTGCAACAGTGGCAAGGACGGGAGTCCAGGTGGGAGTCGGGATTGGGTGGCAAAGCGGCATGGGTATGATGTTTGCTACAGGGGCCGCGTATGGTGGGCGAGGCCACCTCGTAAGGGTGTCAGTGTAAGCACGAGTGAGAAGCGGTAAGCACGGGTGAGAGGCGGTAAGCACGAGTGGGAGTAAATGAGCATGAGAGGGCAAGTGACAGGATGCAAAATCGAGAGATTGTTGAAACGGAAGACCCATACTCAAAGCTTAGCCCAATGCGCCTCACGAGCTCCACTCGTCATCACAGACTATCAGATGTCAGAACCGGTGCGAGAGGGTAGGACCCTGCGCGTTGAGCAGGCTACCGGCTGCCCGAAGCCGGAAGCTCTCGCTGGCAGACGGGCAAGCGTCGCCGGTACGCACCCACCGCCCACTAATTGCTCTGATAAAGAATATGCTGTGCATGCTGGGGTCTCTACCTACAACTGCCTCTGTGTCGATGTTTCGCGTCGCGTCGCGAGGACAGACGCCAGGTTGCTGTCATGTTACTGTTCATGTGCCTTTGTACCTTTGTGATCCTTCTTCTCTGCTGTTGATTCCAGTTCGTTGACTTCTTACTGATTCCTGTCTGATTCGTCGTGTTGTCATATTGAGCACTACGCCCCGTGCGCCATCTTGAGCTCGTCAAGCCCCGTGCCCCCCTCGCCCCGAGACTGAGTCTCTCCGCACGCGCGCGAGCGACGGCGGCGCGTCATGGCCTCGTTCGCGCGGCGCACGGCCCACGTAAACTCGTAAGTCTTGGCCGCGTCGGCGTACGACGAGAGGATGCGGCTGTCGGGACCCTGCTCCACCTGCCCCGTGTTAACCCAACTGATACCAACGTGGAGGATACCCTAACTCACAGCGTCGACAAAGTTGGAGATTTCGGTGGCGTAGGGGTCGTCGCCTGGGGTGGGGTGCGTGACTACCTTGTCCGACCCCGGAGCACAGATGACGACTGACGGGTTGCTGTACGGGTCCTGGAGAATAAACTTGTACTGGTGGGATCAGCAGTGTCCCTCTTGATAAAGATGGGGTCGCACTTACCCCGTCGCAGTCCACTTCGAGCTCGACGGCGTAGTCAACACCGTTCAGGATCGTGCCATGCAGAAGCGTTCCGGCTGCTCCTGACTCGTATCGCCTGGAAGTGTAAGCCGGACCATATCATCTGCACTGGATAATGATTCCCGCCAGCCAACTCACCAGCTCGTGCATGTCACCCGTGGCATCTTGTGCTGGAGTGGGATCCCGTCGTTCAAGTTGGCCTTGCGAAGGATCCCTGTGTCAGTGGACTCAATAGCATGCGCCGCGATAGTGTCGAGGCTGACGTCGCCGCCAAAGTAACGTGACAGGTCGCCTGGTGGTGGTTAGAACTACAAGCAGCGTTTCAAGGGAGTGAAACGTACAGAGTTGCGTCCCTCGCTCAATGAAGGGGCCCTGCGAGCCTTGAGTAGCCCACCACTCCTGCTTCTGCGCCAGCTCATACGCCATGATGTATCGTCCAAATGTGCCCATACTGCGCCATCAGCTGTGCCCCTAATATCGACCTACACAGTGAGCCCTTGCTCGTCGATGATGCGCTTCATCTCCTTTACGGCGGAGAGGTAGCGCAGGACGTAGCCGATGGACACGACCCCTCGGTGGCGCGCCTCGAGCACGCGGCCCACCTCATGTGCGTTACCAACGGACTCTGCCCAGGGCAGCCCCGTTGCGATGGGACGCTCGAGCATGATGGCCGCGTCAGGGAAGTGGGTTGCGATCTGGAGCTCAAGGTCGTTGCGCTTCTCGAGTCCCCCTCGGTACTGCGGTGGGCACGCGACGAAGATGGCTCTGGGTGTCAGTGGGCGGGGAGCTTGGGGGCTCACTTGGGCCTCGGCGCCTGGCCTTGGCGGACTCGCTCGGCGTACGCCTCAATGCTGGGGAGCACGGCAGCGCCGTCGTAGCTCCCTGACACGAACGTTTCCGACTTAGATGCGAGGGCCGAGCGGGCGCGCTTCGCGTCGGGGTCGACTACGGCCTGGACCTTGAGGCGCGGGCCGAGCTTCTCCTCGATGCGGCGGGACATGTTCCACGGCCCTGCGCGTCAGCAGACGTTCCAGACTGGTATTTCCCCGCCACGCATCAGCATTGCACTCACCGTCGGGGCTACCAAACATGGCCTGGTTGTTAGCACATGTGCTTCCAGGCCCCTGCGCGCGCTCCTCCCCACGTCCCCACGACAATTGCCACTCACCGACCCTGCACCGACGAATACGGCGTCAAAGTCGGGTCCGTCATGCGAAGGATGTCTGCATCCTATGTCAGCGGTGTGATCTTGGGGATCCCAGACGGGCCGACTGCATAAGGCGTAGGTAGATGTTACCCATCAATGGCGCCGGTTGATGTTGCACCTGAGACCAGCGTCGCCGCCCATGTGGGGACTTGTTCCCGGGTGCTTCGGTCTTATCCGCCACACTCACGGGACATATCCCGGGGCAGCGAACCCTCGGGCAAAGCGGGGGACGCTGGTGTTGCGCGACAGGGCACGGAGAGAACGGAGCATTGAGGTTGACGGGTTGCTGTGGGAGTAGAGATGGATGATGGAGGAGAAGGGTGGATTGGATGCGGTTGATCTCATGATCACTGATGGGTGTGGTTCCGATGGATGTCGTCATAGCCGAGAGGCGTTGAATAGCCGGTCAGCCAGCAAAAACATCCCAGCATCGGCAATTGCCTCCACCTCCACTTCCATCGGAACAGCCACTACGACACAGGTGGGCTTGTTCCACAAGAGCCACTAGGACAAGGGTGGGCTTGTTCCACGATCATACATTGACGTTGCCAGACCAGACGATGACAACAAAAGCCGCAGACGCGGGACGCGGTCTACGCATAGTATTAGATCTATACAATAAGTGACACGAAGAGTTGGACGGTTGTGGGCGTCCAGTGTCCGGGTTACCAGTGCCGCCGTCCCTGCCTCCCCCTCCCCCAGGTAGAAAACCCTCCTTTCGGGCAGAAACGCTATGGGCGCTGTTCCTTGGTGTACGCGACCCCCTTGTCCCTCGTCGTCCTACCGAATGGAAGCCCCGACGTCGGGCTTCTCAATCGGGTCCCCGTCAAGGTCATTAATCTCGACGCCCGTCATGTCGAGCCCCCGGGCCTGGCGCTGGATCATCTCCGTCTCGAGCGCCTCCGTCTCCTGCTCCATCAGGTGGCGGCTGTACTTGCTGCGCGCGCGCAGTTGCGGGCCAAACCTGAAGGCGATAAAGGGCACGAGGGCAAGCACGGCCGCAACGGCACCCATCATGACGAGCGCCCAGCGGGGGGTCATTCCTTCGAACATCTGGGGGCGGGTTAGCGCATGAGCGCGGTGGTTGGAGAAGGGGGACAAGAGGGCGTACCGAAGTAGTCGCAAAAGCGAGGCCGCCGCCTACCATGTTGCGCAGGAAGGACTGGCCGGCCATCGCCGATGACGCATATGAGCCGTAGCACTCGGAAACGCTGCGACTGTCAGAATGTTCACGACACGGAGCATTCTGCCACATACTAGGAGAACGCAGTCACATAGATGATCTGGATTCCGGCTGCGACATCAGGACTCGTCGTCTTCGTCTCGCGCGGTTCCGCACACGTACCAATGGCAACGCCCTGCCCAAAGCAGATGCCAATCCAATGGACATTCACCATAGCCGTGAAGCCTGTAATGAAGCAACCGATGGTCAGGATGATTCCCGCCACCATGGGCATGTACAGGCGCGCCTCGACCCCACGTGTCGCCACCTTGCGACGGTAGATGCGTTCCTGGATCTGGCTGCCGACCATGCCGACGCAAGATCCAACGCTGGGAGCCTGTCAGCAGTCGCACGGGGTCCAAGAACACACCAGGTGGCAAGGTACAAAAGTCCTAGCTGCTCGGTGTTCATGCCGTAGAGGTTGCGGGCGATATATGGCAGACCAGCGATGATAATGTACATGACGCTCCACTGCAGGTTTCAGCCGGCGGCCACGGGGACGAGAGTTTTAGGTAAACTGCGCGGCAGAAACTTACCGCCAGCGCCACCCAGAGGGAGAAGAACATGGCAATTGGCTCGGTGGTCAGGAAGATGAGTGGCCGAAGGAGGCTCAGCTTGAGTGCCGTTGACAACGGGGGACGGCCGACCTCCGCCTGGACAAGGTATCGTGCCCCATCTGCGAGGCCACGCTCCTTATTCAGCTTGGCCGCGCGACGGCTGAGAAGCAGCCCCGCCCGCGTCTCCTTCATAGATAGCAGCACGACAGGTCCAATGCTGCCGATGCCAACTGGGCTCGTCAGCAAACGGCACTCGTTGGTCAGAGGCGGTGATAGGCGAGCCAGGCGAGGCGATAAACTACCAGCCATGGCAGGCTCTCCGGCTTTGTCATCAACCCACTGCAATGGATCCACCACACCCAGCGCCATGAGAGGCGCACGTCGACATATGCGAAGAGGGTGCCCGCGATACCCGTCGCAAAGTACAAGCAAAACCCCGTCAGCGCCATGGGCAGCCCACGGTGGGCGGGGATGAACATGTCGCTCATTGTGCCGCCTACGACAGCTGTGCCGATCGAGCCGGCCACACCAGCCATGAACCGGGACACCAGTGCGGTGGCAGTATTGCGTGCGCTTCAGTGGGTGGTTAGTCATTCGCGACTTTCAACAGGTTGCGGTCGCCGCACTCACAGGCCCTGAGCCACATGGAAGAGGAGGAAAACAATGAGGGCGCCGAGGTACACTGGTCGCCGGCCCAGCTCCTCGGAGATCGGCGACATGACCAGGGGCATCAGGGCGGCCCCCCATGCGTACAGCGCGATGCCCGCCTGGCTCTGGATGACCGTACAGTCGATGTCGACGCACATGTCGCGGACCTGGACGGCGAACGCGGTCGCGGTCGCGGCTGGGAGCGTAAGCTGAGGCCCCACGGGAATCCCCGAATCCAGAGCCCACTCACAGCACCAGAACGTGTACATCAGCGCACATGCCACAATCGCAATCTTGCGGCTCCGCGCATAGTAGAACGGGTTGTCGGGCGACGCGGGCGGAAAATCGACCCAGATGACGCGCTCGCCCTCGAGCACACCATACGAGCACCCGTCTGGCAGCGACGCGGGTGTGAGCGTCGCCTGGCTCGACCGCTGGCTGATCTGCTTTGGCAGCTGGGCCGCCGCCGTCGTCGCCGCGTCCTTGCTGTCCTTCAGAGGCGGCGATGGTGTCGGTGCTGGCTGGACCTCTTTCATCGCGGGGTCGTGTGATGGGTGGTGTCGGAATATCATGGTGGGCACAGCACGGCATCTCGGCATCTATTATAGCCATCCGAGGCGCTGCGCCAGGCGCGTATCGGCTTGAGCCGTCCGCGACTCGACACGACACTGAGACAGGCGCCGCCCAGCTTGGTCAGCAATGCGATGGCGGACACGAATATGCGTCGCGTCGAGAACGTCCACCTCGTCAAGAGGCGACGAGACTCAATTGTAGAGGTGGACTCGTGTTGGCAGCAACTTGAACGTGCATGTAGCTAGCTGGTGGAGCTGCCAGGGGTGGATCGGTTGCTTCGCCAAGCGCCGGTGTCATGCTCGATGCTATGCGTCGGTTGCGTCCATCTCCGCTGCGAAGGACCGATTGGGCATAGATGGCATTGCCACTTGATGGTCTGGCTGAGTCATCCGCGCAGCGAGGATGAGGATGACCAAGCACTAGATGATGTGGCAAGTGGGTGAGGGAGAAGAAGAGTGTGTTGTCTGGCTCTGGCTATCGGGGCATCGTCGTTTGCCCCCAGTGGAGCAAGACCGCCACTCGCAGTGAACCGCCTGCACCAACAACCCCCATGATGTCGGGGCATCGTTCGCACCCAGTCGAGCAAGACCGCCACTCGCAGTGAACCGTCCGCACCAACATCCCGGATGCACGCGCCGAACGGCTCGCATGGAGGGAAGGGGCGTTTCAGTCGAGCATGCAGCATGCCTGCGACGTGCGGTCAAGTTTGGGGCCATGATGCTCAACGATCGCATCCCTGCGGACAGATCAACACCAGACTGATCGACACCGGACTGATCGCCTGCGGACAGATCGACATCGGACTGATCGCCTGCGGACATATCGACACCAGACTGATCGCCTGCCGACAGATCGACACTGTGCCGATCGGCCCCACACCCCAAACAGCAACAAGCATGAACACGACCCTCGTGCATGCCCGTCTGCGAGAGCTCATCGCGCGCGGCCTTTCACCACCATGAGGCCTTTGCCGCCCAGCGCAAGGCATTTACACACGAGTGCCGCGCTCGCACAACGTCAGGGCCCAGCAAGCTTATTGCCGCACACGGCAAAGGCACTATTGCGTTTGGCTGCGCGTGCTCATGCCAAGCAGCTCGCGGCCGCCCTCCGACGTGTTCCGCACTAAGACACGTGGTCGCGCCTGGCCCGCCTTGGCGACGCGCGCGGAACATGAAAAGAACGAGCTGCGAGTGGTCGTCCAGTCTGCCACTGCTGCCTGTTCAGCAACGAGCTGTGTGGTCTGCTCGAGCCGTCCCAACGGAAATATAAAAGGGCGGGGAGAGTGCAAGCAGGGGGAGGGGGACTCGCCCCACGCATCCCGTCCGTGTGACTCCACCACAACCATGAGACCGACAGGAGCTCCAGGTGTCCTCGCCCTCGCGGCGGGTGCCACACTTGCCGCCGCCCACTCGATGGGCCGCCCAGGCCATGGCCTCGTCGGCTACGGCATCGACATGTACAACCCGCTCTGTGCAAAGTCGTGCACCGACGCGTTCCTGCCCTATGTTTTCTGCGCAGACGTCGAACCGGCTGCCGCGGGCCATGGGATGGGTATGTCGATGATGGCCGCCGAGGATGACGGCCACGACGCGGCGCCGCTCACCGAGGGCAGGCTCACCGCCACGACGGAGCCGTCGGCCGAGTGTCTTGCCTCCAACGCGCCGTACCTCCAGACCATGGCGTACTGCGTCTCCACGCACTGTGCTGGAGTGTTGTCCGAGGAGAGGATCGAAACGTGGTGGCACCTCTCCCTCCTCGGCAAGCAGGTGCACCAGCCCGTGCCCGTTACAACGTACCGCGAGACGCTCGCGTCTATTCCGTCTCCGCCTACGGAAACGGCGTCTGAAGACGAGCCGCTAAGGAATGCTGCGTTGGTCAACCAGACGACATATGCGACAACCTACAACACTCTCTCCGCCTTCCAGGATGTCGAGGCCGCTCATTCTCGGGCAGGGTGAGTTTCCAACCGCGTTGTCAACGCACCAACGCCCAGCCTCATAATTCTCATTTCTGGGAGTGCGCTCCCCATCGCGCTCTCCCTCACCCGCTTCCTCCCCCTGCCCGGCCGGTTCGTGAGCCGCTGGCGCTCCTTTTGGATCGACGCGCCGCTCCTGGCCCGGCGGCTTCCGCTCATCGGCCAACCCTCCGTCAACCGCGGACAGGCGCTCTTCATCGCCGCCCTCATCGCCATCAACATTATAGTCAGCGCAACAGGCTACCGCTCCGCGCAGCCCAACAGCTGGTTTGACAGCCGCAACCGCGAGATGGCCACGTACGTCGCCAACCGCACGGGCGTGGTGTCGTTCGCCTACGTCCCGCTCCTGATCCTGTACGCGGGCCGCAACAGCTTCCTGCTGTGGCTGACGGGCTGGGCGCACGCGACGTTCCTGCGGTTGCACAAGTGCGCCGCGCTGCTGTGCACCCTGCATGCGTGTCTCCACTCGGCAATGTACCTCCGGATCTATCTTGGCAACGGGGCCGCCGCGCACGCAGCAGAGGCGCGCAAGGGGTACTGGGTGTGGGGTATTGTCGCAACATTTGTCCTCTGTATCGCCCTCGTTGGCTCGTTCCGGTTCATCCGCGCCGCAGCATACGAGGTGTGGCTGCTCGTCCATATCCTTCTTGCCGTATTCACGCTCGTCGGCGCGTGGTACCACATCATGCTGCGCTACGGCAGGCAGTGGGGCTACGAGACGTGGCTCTACATTGCCTTTGGCGTTTGGGTGTTCGACCGCCTGTGGCGCGCCGTGCGCCTCTTGTGGAACGGGCGGGCACAGGCGTTCGTGTACAGGATTGACGACAACTACCTCCGCATCGACGTGGCCTCTACGAGGCACTGTGCCGTGCTGTACGCGTACTTTACGACGCTTAGCGACTCGACGACGCTGGTCCCGCGCGTCTGGGAGAACCATCCCTTCTCTGTCGCGGCGTATCTTCCCCACGCGCCAGCCATCGCGCCTCTTCCCGGGCATGCGGTCGAGGAGAAGGAGGCAGCCGACCATGACATGTCTCTCACTTCCCGCTCCTCGTCCTCTAGTCGTTGCGAACACGATAACCCTTCGGAGAAGGAGAGCAGTCGCTCCTCGCCGGGCGATATCTCTCCCGCTCCTCCGACTACCCCCGCCACCGGCGCTGTAAGCGTGCTGTTCGTCCGCGTGCACACTGGCCTCACCAAGTACTTGGCACAGGTCGCCGTGCCGCTCGGCTCCCACGCGACGCCGATCCCAGTCTACCTCGAGCCGTACCGGGATCACTCGCTCGCCGCGCCGGAGGACCCCGCGGCGCGCGTCCTCTGCATCGCAGGCGGAACAGGCATCACGGCGGTGCTCCCGACTCTGGCCGCGTCCGCGCCCGGCACCGCGCGGCTCTTCTGGGGTGTGCGCACCGCGCCGCTCGTTGCCTCGGTCCGCGACCTGGTCGAACAGGGCGGGCTCGGCCCCGGCGGCGCGCCCTGGGGCGGGCTGGACGTTCACGTCTCCGTCGGGCAGCGGCTGGATCTCGCACAGATCCTCACGGCCGAGCTGACCGCCAGGTACCCCACCACGGTCATCGTCGCGGGGCCGCAGGGCATGATTGAAGACGTGCGCGTGCTCGTCGCGCGCGCGGCCCAGCGTGGCGCCGTGGTCCGCCTCGAGGTCAAGAGCTTTACCTGGTAGCCAGCGTCCAAACAGTGTCTGGATTTTCCACAATGTACGTATCTCGAGTGGGTGCATAGACGTGATGTGCGCTTGTAGGACAGGTGTGGCGGATGCAGACCTCGGTTACGCTCGTTGCTTTGCTCGATTGTGCACACCGCCAGCCTACGATGTACCAGGTGTGGGGTTGAACAACTCAATCCATCCAGTGGCAGGGCAGCGCTTGATCTCAACAGTGCGTCCAGGTTTGGAAGAACATCCTTGAGGACCAGGTGTGGTTCTCTGACCGGTGCCACGACCGCCACGGCCACGGTTGTCAGTGCTGCGGGTTGGGTCCAACAGGATGGTCCTGGAGCCCGGCTCCCGGTCATGCGGTGAACCAAACGGACAGAACACCGGGACACTGGAGACATGCTACATGCGAGAAACGCGGATTTGACAGAACGCTGGGACAGCTGGACATGCTACATGCGAGAACCTGTTCCGACCAGTCTTGCGGTCGCAAGCGCTTGTCCATCTGTGGGGATGGCACGAAGCGGTGGGGCTGTGGTTTGCGCCGTGCAGGCATTGGAGGTCGCCCGAGACGGTAGTGGGGAACGGGTCCTTGGTGGGGTGGGCACCACACGTCCCTATGGCGCGGATGCGCCGTCGCTGACCTGGTCTACCTCGAATGTATAGGTATGAGTATGCGTTGACGCGAGACAACTTGAACTTGCTCTCGTGTGGCGCGTCATGGCACGGGATGGGGCGCACGCTTACCGACGGCGGCGACGACCAGTTGGGCGCTGCCAAGTCAGCTCCATCTTAGGTAGCCCCAGACCCGACCCAGACCCACCTCGTCCTCGTCCGTTTCGACGCTCTCGCGCGTGCGCTTGTTCGACGACCCCCGCGGGCGCCCCCGTTTCCGGGGCGCCTGCGCCGGCGCCGCGATCGCCTCCGCGTCTGAGCTGAGCGGCGATGTGTCGTCTTCGCCGGCTGCACCGGTGCCGCTCGTGCGCCGCGACCCGCTTGCCGCTCCGGACCCCGCTGGTGCCGGGCCAGGTGTGCTGCCGCTGTTCAACGACTTTGTTGGGCGCCCGCGCCGCGGCTTGGCAGGGCCGGCGGGCGTGGCGTCGTTGGCCGCCTTCTGCGCCTTGACGCCGGCCTCCCAGTCGCTCCCCTCGTCTGCACCCACCGCACGCTCGGCGAGCAAGTCGAAGAAGTCGCGTGCGCCGCCGGCGATCGAGTCGGCACCGTCGTCCTCGTCGCCGCTGTCGTCTGTCGGGGTGACGGGCAGGTCGAAGGCGCCGGAGAGTGTCGGTGGCTCACCGGAGCGCAGACGGTCCGGCGGCACGGTACCTGGGAGCCAGAAGACGTCGTCAAAGTGCTCGGAATTGATGACGGCGGCGGAGCGGGAGGGACCGACGTGTGGGGAGGGCAGACCAGAGGCGGAGAGGGAAGAGGCCGAGTCGGCGCGCGGTCGCCGTCGCTTCGGGTTGGGGATTGGGGAGAGCGCCTCGGGGGACGTGGGGAGAGAGGGGGTCGAGGACGACTGGGTGTGTTAGTGTGGCCGGGGTGGAGTGGAGGGCGGAACGCGCAGCTCGCGCGCAGCTCGCGGGAGACAGCACACGCACCATGCCGTCGAGCGCCTCGAGGTCGTACATCATGCGCAATTGCTGCCAGAGCTTGTGGATCGGGACCCACACGCCTGTCTCCTCGTGCACGTCGGCCTGCAGGGAGATGATGAGGAGGTGTTTGTGCCGTCCCACTGTGGGTAGTCAGTGACCAGTGACCCCGGGGGGGGGGGGGGGGGGAAGGGGCGGGGGGGGGGGTGGGGGGGGGCGGGGGTCCTAGCGGGGGGCGGGCCGGGCCGGGGGCGCCCCCCGGGGCGGGGGG
>JALJEG010000016.1:0-176529 GCA_023653615.1 Apiotrichum siamense
CAAGCTCCAACAGGCATGCCAATCTTCAACGTGACAAGCTCCAACAGGCATGCCAATCTTCAACATGACAAGCTCCAACAGGCATGTCTTCAGCTCCAACAGATGGGGCCAGCTACTCTGTAGTATATAATCCCAACCATTCCCCACCGTGATAGCGTTTTATGCACCGCTCTGAAACCCATTCATTTCTCTCATCAGTCGCTCACTACAACCCAACTTCGACACCAACGACCTTGATATTCACAAATATATCAGGTTGTTCGAGAAGAACCGCCACATCTTGCGCTACCCCGACGACCCCAACGCGGTGATGCGTTTCTACAACGGTTTATCCGTTGCTATCAAGCACAGCATGCCGAAGGGGCCGGAGGACTTCGATGGTGGTCTTCAGGAGATTTTTGCGGAGGCCGCAGGACAACCGACTCAATGCCATACGCGCCGAATTCGCATTGCCCGACCCAAGTCCCTGGTCCCGCGCCAAAAGTCGTCCCTCGCCCGTGCTCCGACTGAGTGCTCCCCCCGAGTGACTGGCGCGCCACCGACTCCCAAGGCCGCCACCCCCACCGGATACCTCACCCCAAGCAGTGCGGTCAAGGCCCCTGCGCCAGGGATTTGTTACCAATGTAAGCAGCCTGGGCGAGTCGCACATTGCGCAGACCTCAAAATTGTCGCCCGAGTTGACCACGTAGGGCCGACGCAGTCCGATGGCAGCGAGGACGACCATGAAGAGGAGGACCACGACCCTTCGGCCGTCTACTGAGATGCATTCGCCAGCTACAACTCTGGAGAGCAGCCCGCCGAAGCTTTTCACCAAGACAGGTCAGAAGTGCGCCACTGAACCTGTCCCCTCTAGACTGGCTCTCTCCCCATTTCCCCCATACCCTATCCGTCGCCCCATCTCCGTTTCGTTTCCCGGTCTCCGTCACCACCACGCCCTCGCCGCTGCTGTCCAAGTCGGACCAGCCTCAAGATGCGTCAGAAAGCACCAAAAGCACGAAGAAAGTCACCCCAGACCTAACCGTTCCATTCAGCGTCATGATTACTGCCTCTTTCCGTGCCCCATGCCTCGTTCCGACTCCGTACTCTCATCGACTGTGGTTGCACCGACAACCTCATGTCGCCCAACTTCGCCGACTCCTACCTGATACCCACGCGCCTTTTGAAGGTGCCGATCTCCCTCTTCCTCGCCGATGGAACCCAATCGGATCCCATGATTCCTCATGAGACCGACCCAATTGAGTGTTCACCATGGGTTCCCATCGCGAGAGACCGTCTTCCCGACTCCCCCCTTCTTCTGCTAGGACGCCTTCTTAGGCATGCCCTGGCTCCGTCTCCATAACTCCATCCTCGAATGGGTCGCCCCACCTGTCCTCCCTCTGCACCTCCCCTTTCTGCCTGGCCCATCGTCGGACAGGTTGCCCTCCTGCCGCGTCCCACAGGCCGACTGTGAGCTTGCGGCACCCGCCGCGAGCTGCACGTATCAACATTCACCGAGAAAACGGACGCCCCTTATGCCAGGACTGATATTGTGATGGGTTGGCTCAGTTCTCGAGGGTTCCCCATCCTCCACCATGCCTGGCAGATATGAACGCAGTTTCATGATTCGCCTCTCCACCGACAGTCACGCCAAGACGACCTCCTCATTTCTCCAGTTCATACTATGTCGTCCCCCATCCTCCACTTGACTTCGGCGCCATTACCTCCGTCGGACATTCCGGCGCTGCCACCTCCACCGGACACGCGCCTGTCTTCGGCACCGCCACCTCCACTGGCACGCGCTTGCTACCCACTCCACCACGTCGGGTATACAGATGCCAGCTGCCCGTATCGTTGTAGTTCCCCAAGTCATGTTACCACAGCTTCTAGTCTACATCGACCTAGGCACTAGCACCATGATGGGTTCCCGGCCTGATAGCTCCCCCTATCACCTTCTGGACTGTCTGCGCCGAACACCAGGACGCCATCCGACGACCTCCAATCCCCGCTGGGGAACCATGTCTGACGCTTTCCGACGTGCGGGGCCTTCCAGTCCGTCCCTTCCCTCCCCATCCGGTTAGTGGCGTGGGACTCGGTCGTCACATTGCTTGTAGCTACCCAGAGACCCGTTAGATCTTGAGTCCTGCGACCTCCCTTGTCCCCTCCGATCGTTCACCTCAGTCGTATAGACGGAGTTCGTCCGACGAGTGGGCAGCCTTTGCCCTCTGGCCAGGCGACTCGAGACACGGAGGATTGATCCATTCATCTGCAGTCCATCTCGCCGGAGTTGCCACAGTCGCGCTGACCACTGCATTCGGCGACGCCTCGTTACCTGTGTCAACCCGCACGAGTGGGACAACTAAGTTGACCCCTTGTCGCCTCCTCCACAGCCAGATCAGGACCTCCTTCGCCAGGTTGTGCCCTCCACGACCAGCTGGACGTTTTCTCCAATGTACGCCAGCCGGCTCCCTGACCGCTCAGCCCACCACCATGAGATCCGACTCAGGGATACCGACAAGAGCCCCCTGGACAGACAGAAGCCGTTCCGGCTGAGTGCTCACAAGCGCTTTCTGGAAGAGAATTTGGTGAAGGATCTGCTCGAGCGAGAGTTAATCTGTGAATCCAATTCTCCCACGGCCTCGTCCCTGTTCTTTGTCGGGGAGTGCGATATCTCTCTACAGGGTCGACACGCCCCGTGATCGACTATTGCGCCCTCAACGCGGACACGATCAAGTGGCGGTTCCCACTTCCGCGGATCCAGGACCTCCTCGACAGGATAGGCAAAAGGCAGGTCTTCACCGCCCTTGACCTGCCCTCCGCCTACCACCTTGTTCGCATCAAGTCTGGCGACGAATGGAAGACTGCTTCCATCACCACGAGCGGACTCTTATGAGTGGAGAGTCCTGTCCTTCGGACTCACGAAAGACAGCCCCCTCCCCTTTCCTTCCAAAAGCAGATCAACAAGGCTCTGGAAGGGCTGGTTAATTCGTGCGTCGTGGTGTACCTTGATGACATCCTAGTACACTCGGCTAAGCGCGCGACACGTCCGCGACGTCAAGAGGTCGCACACGCTTTGCACTGTCCGTCAGAATCAGCGCTCGTTTGACAATCTCAAGATTGCGTTGACGAAGGCGCCGACCCTTCGGCACTTCGACCGGGACCGCCTCATGGTCATCGAGTCGGACGCTTCCGATTTCGCCATCGGCGCCATCCTCTCCCAGTAAGACGACGAGCGGCTTCTTGACGGTAGAGGTGGCGGCGCCAAAGACAGGCCCGTGTCTGGTGGAGGTGGCAGCGTCGGAATGTGTGGCGGAGGTATTGGCGCCGCAGTCAAGTGGAGGATGGGAGACACTATGTACAGGAGAATGCGGGGCGGATCAAGACAAAGGAGAAGGTCGTCTAGGCGTGCCTGTCGGTGGAGAGAGGAATCACGACCGTTAGATGGAAAGTTGTTGGGGGCTGTTTGACGTACAGGGGGTTAATTGACATCCACAACGATGGAAAAGAAGAGGTTGTGTGAATATCGTTGATCGTATGAGATCGAATGTAGGTAGCTACATATTTGAATGGACCGGATGTTGAAGAAGAGTGGTTATATTTGCAGTGTCCCGTACACTTTGGTGGTTGCTGGACTTTGAATAGTTGTTGAACACATTATTGATGCTTTTCGTGTGAGTCTTAAAGCAGTCGTTGTCATGAGTCGCCTGACGAGAGGGCAGACCCTGTCCTCATGGTCTGGCGAACTCCGTCTATACCGAGTGAGGTGAACGATAGGAGGGGAGGGGGAGGTCGGCAGCACTCAAGATCTAAGGGATTGCTGCGTAGCTGCAAGAAATGTGACCACCGAGCACCACATCACTGACATGATGGGGAGGAAGGGAACGGACTGGGAGGCCCCACACGTTGGAAGGCGTCGGAGATGGTTGGCAAGTGGGGGCTGGAGGTCGTCGGATGGCGTGCCGCTGACTCGGCATAGACGGTCCAGACGCTGGTAGGGGAGCTAGCAGGTTCGGGAACCCGTCATGGTGCTACTGCCCAGGTCGACGTAGACTAGAAGCTGTGGTAACATGACTTGGGGAACTACAACGGTACGGGCAGCTAGCATATATACTCGCCATGACGCGCGAGTGGCAAGCGCGTGCCGGTGGAGGTACCGGGGCGAGAACGGGCGCGTGCCCGGTGGAGGTGACGGAACCAAAAACGGACGCGTGCGCAATGGAGGCGACAGCGCCGACGCGACTGCCAGAGGTAGCGGGTCAAAGTCGAGGAGGGGATGGGGACTACAATATGTACAGGAGAATGCGGGGGCGGATGAAGAAAAGAGGAGAGGTCGTCTAGGCGTACCTGTTGGTAGAGGGGCAAATCATGACACGTTGGCCCAGTGAGAGCCACAGATGATGTCGGTCATAGTACGTGTTGGGATTACGATTGCGGCCATTAACGACCGTGTCTGCGTCGTTGAACTTGTTTTGCTGGTTGGCGATGTGCCCTGCTAACCCATGCGCGTCTAACACCTGCAGTGACCGACTCGACTGTCAATTCTGATTGTAACAGCAAAGCGCGCCTCAGAGGATCGAACGAGGTAGGAAGTGCCATGAGCATCGCCAATGCCACTACCTCATCTGGTAGAGATACATCGGTATTGTTGAGTTGCGCAGAGGCTTGTCGGATTTTGGCGAGTGTGTTTTCTGGATCTTCATGTTCGGGTACTGACGCTCGAAAGATTAAATTGAATAGATGGAATCGTCCAGCTGTTGAAGTTGCGGAATAGGCTTCTTCGAGCTCAGAAAAGAGTTGAACAGGGTCCGGAGGGTCTGAATTTCTAGCTTTTGCAGACAAGTTCGTTTGCACGTTCTGAGAGAGGCTGGAAATGATAGTGGCCCAAGCCAGGGCAGCCTTTTCAGATTCTTCGTCGTTTGTAGGGTAATTTTTGATGAATTTGAAGACGTCCTTGAGGGCAAGTGCGGCGGAGATGTTTACGTTCCAGTAGAAGTAGTTGTCACAGCCCTTCAGGGGCTCAATCTCGAAAGCGCCCTCCCCGTCGAGTGTGACCCTCATTTTGGAGTTGCATCGAGTTGAGAACGGTGTGTCGATATCGAGTGGGGTACGTCGAAGGATAAGATATATAGACTGTGAGGGAAGTATGTGGTTTGTGGTCTAGATCAGGCTCGTAACCCGTCCAAGTCGATATGGAGCGAGTTAGAGACAATGAAGATTGAGAATGGAATGGCTTTAGGCGATACATGAAGGGTCAACACAAGCGGGGGATCGTTCTTGGAGTGATTGCCGATTTGCCAATCAGATTAGTTGTCGTGAACACGTATGTCCAGCCGTCATTCGTTCATCCCCGACCTTCATTCGACCTATATTCCGGTGACGGCTTGCAGGACCGTTGACACTGAGTCAGCGGGAAAGCCGACGATCACAAGTCCCGCCGGTCTCACATGTATGTCCTCCTCCCCCAATAGCCGCCGTGATAGATTTTCCAGTCCGTTCGCCTTCCCCACCTTCCAGTTAGTTGTGTGTGTAGTTCAGTCACCATATCGCTTCTAGTGCCGCAGCAACACCTTGGATTTGGAGTGCTGTTGGCTTTCCCTATCCCTGTAGACCGATAACCTCAGCCGGCACCGACAGAGTCCGTTTGGAGTGTGTGGGTCGGGCCCCGCCCCCTCGCCGCTTGCGGCTCGCGATATTTAGGATAGCTTGCAGAACGCTGCGTCTTTATCGTCGCCATTCTTGTTAGTCTTGTTTTCCCAGCACTGATCTCGTAGCGAACGGAATTTAACGCGTCGCGGTCAGTCAACCCCATGCCCACTCTGTTGTAACACAAAGGGACACTGTCCTCCGCATAGTTTGCTATGGAATGCCAATGGGGAGAACAAGTCCCATGCGGCCCCACTAATGACCAAGCGACGAGATCTTGTCCAGTAGTGCCGTCCGCTTGAAGCTATCCGCAAAGAGAGCTTGAACAAGCCTGGAGAGCTCGGTAGGTTTGAAGTCTACTAGCAAGCCGCTGTCGACCAAGTAAGTGATGTCGACAAGGTTGGCACCCTATGGGTCAGTGTCGGTGGAGAGTAGCGTAGCTCACGAGAATTTGGTTGGCATAGCAAAGTTTGAGCCAGTGAGGAACGTGCGCTGCGATTGTGGAGACATTGACGTCTTGGGTATGGAATAGGCCGTCCAGGGCCTCGATACGGGTCAAGAGGGCTCCGATACGTCCGGATTCCACTTCCGTGATATCCTCAAGGGCCATAATGTCGTCCAGCATCCTTGTTGCGATCGATTCGATCAGGCCGCCGACGAACGTCTGATACTGCACGGGACTAAGAATAGGCTGAGGCGTCGTCAGCGAAGATACACCGGCGGTCCGCGCTTACCTGAACGTCGGCTGCCACGGACTCAACCGACGAGACAGCCATTGTCACTGCTTCCTCGGCCTGGGCAAAGAACACATCATGACTCATCTCAACAAGGTGCCGCGTACCGTCAAGGAGGGCCGTGAGATGAGCTAAATTCTCTTCAAGTGAAGAGCGACGAAGCATGTCACCAGCAGCCTTGAACCGCTGTGCGCACGATTCTCTCGCTGTCCAAATGGAACCCGTAACCTCTTTGTCGAGACGGTTCGCGATGTAGTCGTAGCTGTTGCCAAGTTGGAGAGCAGCTGCTGTCGTAGCGTTGGGCTGAAGTTTTTGGGCGACTGGGGTTATGACACAGATGAAATCCAGCTCGTCTGTCAAGACATCTAGCATGCGTTTGACCACATTGTTGAAGCTTTGTTCCTTCAAACTGAGCGCTATTAGCGTGAACATCGCGTTAAGACTTACCTGTTCATTGTGTCCACCTCCTGTACCACTTCCGAGGGCAACTTGAGAACCTCGTCGGACGCCTTGGATACGAGGTACACATCCCGTTCACGTTTCGGGGGTGTTACAGTCCGCTTGGGGACAGGTGGTGGGGAGACCACTCGTGGCGGGGACGGGGACGATGATTGGGAAGACGACAAATGTTGACCGCGTCCGTTGGACTTCGGGGCCACCCGCTTGCCGAGACGTTTGGCCTCCCTGACAGGCTGTTTTGGACGGGCAGGGATGGGTTGAGGTGCATTGATAGAATCATCAAAGTCCCAACCACTGGACTCGTCTTCGTCGATCGTTGCCGATTCAGGTACGTCATCGTCAAAACCCCACCCTCCAGCATCGTCGTCTTCAACAGCTGGTTTCGGTGGTTTGGATTTGAGGGCCTTCGACTGTTCTGGCTCCTGCGGTATTTCAACTTCTACCAGAGAAGCTTCCCACCATGACCGGAATGCAAGTTCTCGTGCCCTTTGCAAACGAGAATGCCGGAACTTATCGACCCATCGGGTCGCCGCTTCCTCGGTTGCAAAGCGGCCCAAGACTCCATCAGATGATCCAGTAAGCTGTGTCTCCCATTCGGAACACTGTCGAACAAGCTGCAGCCAGTCGGGTAACAAGCTAGATGTCGACGGAACGGATGGGATGAGCAGCGCGGAGAGGATCCTATTGAAAATGTCTTGTTGAAGGTGGGCCATAAAGCTTACCACCTCCGGGATCGTTGAAACATCGGGGGCACAAATCGTTGCCGTCACGAAGGAGAGAAGAACCTTAAGGCTTTCGACAATATCCATGGGTCCTTGGTCTGACTGTGAAACAACATGTAGTGTTGTGCTGGCCTCTTGATCATTCATGGTGATCTTACTCTTTTTCGCGGTAATGAGCGGCTCGACGATGTCACGGACAAGTTGGGCGTGGAAGGCGTGAAGAAGAGCCGGAAGAGTGCCTAGTCTGCTAATCACTGTAATTATCTCGCCTAGCCTGTAGGCTGGGGGGATTGTGGAAAGGGCGGAGGGAGGGTTCCCAACAGTAACACGGGGAACTGAGGATCAGCAACCAACCAAAATTGCCACGTACTTGTTGGGAGCTGGAGGCGGGCGCTCGGCCTAACGACGATTGTTGCATTGCCAGGGGACACTGACAGTTCTACAGAACCGTGCCATGCTCGGGTTAGCTGATCGGATACTGTTGAGCGGAGAATGGCGAAGCGATTCTGATGGTTATCAGTGTTCCTGCATTGCACACGATGCTCACGTGAATAGCTGTCAAGACCTTTGTGGACTTGCCGGTCTCAACGCTAGCGTCGCCCGTGACTTGAAGAAGCGTTCCAAGCACGACATCATCAGCACTGCGCCCCGACCAAACGGCATCTTCCACTGCGGAGAGTGATTCATGGCGACGCTGAATGTCGCGCAGGGCACTTAGGGTAGAAGCCGCAGTGGATTGCGCCTGAGCGGACGTTGAGCGAGCCGCAGATTGCTTCAGGAAATCTGTCAACCCAGTGGTCTGCAACTCTGTCAGCGTCGACACCACAGTGGTGATGAACGTACTTCAACATTCTGCAAGTCGAAGTCCTTGTTCAGATTCCTAACGGTAGATCCTACAGATTCGGACTCTGCAGTCATTCGTATAGATTGGTCCAACTGCTTCCCGATTGCACCGCGGTTTGTGCTCATCAACGTGTTAAGATAATCCTGGTGTGTTAGGATGACGGCGTCGTCCATAGATCTCACCTTTCGACTTTGAACTGCATCGCTGAGGTTTGCTTTCGCCGACGACACCGCGTTGGTTGAAGCAGAGGCTTGGCCGTCATTCGCGAGATTATGTGCCAGAACCTGAATGGCGCCATCCGTCACCTCGCAGGGGGCACGATCGTGAGAGGGGGACAGCAGCTGAGCTGTCATCGTGTGAGATTCGGCGTGGGTGTCGTGCGATTGTGAGATAGGTGGAAGAGGAGCCTCGTCTGTTGGGTCGTTTTGAGGCAGTCTCAACGTCACCAGCCCTTGTACCTCCATGGCCTCCACCTTGGACGGAACCTTTTCCCGATGTCATGTCATGTCGAGTGATCGTTGTTTGTGTTCGGCTCGTCTGTCGCTGCGACTTCTTTACACTTTCCATCTACTCCTTCCGTCACGCCTTTTACAATGGACATTGACAGGTTGTTCAATCTTCCGCCTTCTCGTCCAGGCGTGGGGACCAAGCGGAAACTACCAGACTTGCCAAGCCAAGGTACCATGCAGCCCTAGGTTTGCCAGCGACAATGTGACTGACACTTATACAGAGGCTCTCAAGCGCTTTCGAACTACCAACGACGGTAATGCGGATGAAAGCAAACCGTCAAGAGTAGTGACTGTCGAGGACGAGAGGGAAGAACCTGTTGCTTCTGGTATGCCTATGGTTCCGGGTACGGTCGTCTTCCTAACGCACGCAGTGACCGACGATGCCCCTGAGGTTGACGATGATGAAGATGGACGCTTTTTTGGAGGCGGTCTGAATGATGAGCAAAACGTTGGTTGATGTTCATGCCGTGGAGCTTACACGCCTAGCAAATTTTGGACATCTTCGACAAGGCCAATGACGATGTCGAGGTGTGTAACCAGTGAATCTTTAAGTGAATGCTCACCGACTAGGATGGCGTCATGACTGTTCCAGCCCTTCGTCGCCTCCTGGGTCGTTTCGAGCGGACGGTTACCAAGAATGCGGAGCAGCGCGGCAAGTTCCCAGATGATCCGACCAAGTATGTTGATCACAGTGTAACCCCTAACAATAGGTTTATCGATTCGGAGTCCGATCTCGATTCGATGCTGAAGCAGTTTCTTCCATTGACCCAGAATCCCGGTCTCTATTATCCAGAGCTGGTCAACACTGGGACTGTGGGACTGTTGGCCAATCTTCTGAGTCACGAGAACACAGACATCGCCGTAGATGTTGTTGAAGTTCTCCAGGAGTTGACTGACGAGGACGTTGGTAACGACGACGGTCAACTGTCCGACGCGGAACATGAAGGCTCCTCGACGTCGAATAGACTAGCGCTTGCACAGCTGGTGGATGTCCTGGTGCGTACTTTGAATTGCAATCTTACAGCATGGCTGGCTGACGTGAGATCAGTTGGAAAACTCCATCTTCGAACTGCTAGTCTCGAACCTGAAGCGTCTTAACGAAGACGAGGATACAGACCGTCAAGGTGTCTTTCAGATCTTGGGCACATTCGAGAATCTTTTGTCGTTTATGCCTCCATTGGCTGAACTGATCGGTTCCAGCACGGAACTCCCAGAATGGCTCTTGGAGAGGATGCAGCGCCCTACTCATGACAGCAACCGACAGTACGCCTCGGAGATTCTATCGATCCTGCTACAAAACAGTGATACCAATGTGACAAAGTTGGCCCGTACAAACGGCATCGACTCGCTTTTGAAAATCGTCTCTGTAGGTTGTCGATGTCGAGGGTGGATTGTGGCTAACAAGGATAGGAATATCGTCGTCGCGACCCCATCGATGGTGACGAGGAGGAGTTCATGGAGAACGCTTTCAATTGTCTCGCCACTCTCCTCTCCCAACCGGAAAACAAGCGAATGTTCTTGGATGATGAAGGGGTCGAGCTGATGATCTTTATCATGAAGTGAGTACCATCATGGCAAACATTCGTTAATACTCGCAGGGAAAAGCGACTGGCACGCATCAGAGCAGTCAAGGTTCTCGATTATGCCATGCAAACAGAAGCCGGCACGGGAAATTGCGAGCGTTTCGTGGAGATGTTGGGATTGAAGACGTTCTTCTCGCTGTTCATGGGCAAAGTGGGTTCTCAGGTCGTGGTTCCTTGCTAACTTGAACAGAACAGTCATAAGAAGCGTGGTTCGCCGGCCCTTACGTTTGAAGACAACGAGCACCTTCTCAACATTCTTGTCAGCCTGTTCACGAATCTGGCGTCTGACACACCTGCACGCATTCGTCTCATCGCCAAGTTTGTGGAGGAGAACTATGAAAAGGTGGACAGGCTGTTGGAGCTGAGAGAAGTCGCTCAAGCACGTCTTCGTTCAGCTGACGCCCGGATTGCAAAGGAGCGGAAGGTGAGATCACTGTCCAATGTCTTGCTGAAACTCGTTCAGACTCTGCAGGACGACGGCGATGACATAGACGATGAGCAGGAGGACGATTGGTATCTCACTCGACTGACCTCCGGATTATCAGCACTGCAGGCTACAGATTATATCCTTGCTTGGATCTGCATGGAGGACGATGGGGTAGGTGACACCTCAGGTAACTAACTGGCTATTGCTAACGGTGTAGATTCGGTCCCATAGCGTTCGCATGTTGGCCCGCAACGACATGGGCCTCGAGAACGTGTCTGCCACATTGATGGGTGAGATGTTTGTTGAGTGTGCGTTCTGACAACCAGGCATGGTTGAGCGTCTCGGAGACGAGCACGACCTTGAAGACGATGAGGCCCAACGGAGGCTGATCCTAACGAATCTCAGCGCCTTCCTCACCGGGAACGAGTGATGCCGTATGCAATACATACAAATGTCTACTATGCTGTCAAGATGCTAACGAAGATGCTAATGAAGAAAACAAGTGACCAAGAAGAGAGAAAGCTGGATTGAACTTAGAAACCACCCCGACGTTTTTTGACCTTCTTGCGCCCTATACGCAGTGCCTCTGGTCGAGCACCAAACCGTCCAGGCTCAGCCTGAGTCTGAGGGAATTGAGGCCCTTGTGAGCCGTCGTCAAGGATGGGTGGCGACGATTTCCATGCTGCCGCGGATGGCTTAACTGGAGATCGCTTGATTGCCGATGGCGCAATGGGGGCGACAAAAGGCATGACTGGGACGGAAAGGACTGCCGGGACGGGAAGGACTGCTGGGACGGAGTGGAAGCTCTCCAAGGAAGGCAGTGGCTGGGTATTTGGGAGAGGTGGTGGTGGAAGAGGCCGACGAAAGTGGCCGTCGCGCGAGGGCGAGCGATTGTCCGACATGTGCTGGGGCTCGGTCCATTGATACTTGGTCACGTCGCTGCCAACAACCCACTCCGAAAGGAGAGGCTGTGCGGCAGAAAAATCGGTTGGCACTCCCTCGTGCGTCGGCTTCGGCGGTAGGAGGCGGAACGGTTCCTCTGTTATCGACGGCTCCTCCAAACTCAGTTGCCTTGCAGCAGCAGCGAAGAGGTCGTCGTCATCGAGTTGAGCTGGTGCCCTCATGGAGACTTCAATAGCTTCGGACCAGATGATGGACGCCGACAGGGAGATGTCCAGCTCCAATCGCGTGGTTTCGAGGGCAGTTCGTTGCTGCGCAGCCCCAAGCTCGTTAGACGTGGTCTCCAAGAGCGATGGTTGTTTCAACAATGGCACTGCTGGGGCCATTCGGCCGACAAAGGGAAAGTGCGACGCAAAAAAGGTAGGAAGGCTTCTTAGCTGCTCCCTCTCCTCTACCGACATAGGGAAATCCAGACGACGTAGAAGATTGGAGCGATGTTCTGAGGTCAGAGGACCATGGACAAAATCGCGGGCTCGTTCCGCGCTGCGTGTCAGATGCCAACCGATCTGGAGTACAGCCACTCACGCCGTCATGATGTGCTCAAAAGAACAATCTGATTCTCGGAGGTCCTGCTGAAAGGAAGGAGCATGCCAGTGCGAGTCAGGCGTATCTAGTTTGTTGATGTCTCATTCGTCAGCCAGGTATACCAATTGCACTTACATGACCAAACCCATCTTGCGCCAAAAACGTTACATTTCGCCTGTGCTTTCAGAGACCAGTGGCCATCGTTGATTGCCCGTCTGCCGAGACGTTGATCGGCCAACTGCTGGATGGGCCCGCTCCACTTGGCCTGCGGCCAGGCGAACTCCTTCGACTCCTGTGTTGTTGTCCTTGAATCTGTTGACAGCTTGACCAAGGTAATTGAGCCATCCGCGGCCACGCCAACGACGGATACAAAGCCCATGTACTCGCGCAGAGTGTGGAATGGGAGAGGAATCAGGCTTCGCAATGCTTGTGGGAGCCCGCCTGGGGACCAGGGGATAGCTTGGATAGTTACGCCAAAGTCGTGGGACAGCTGGACGGCACCGATACTCTCCAGTGTCGGGGAAGACAGCAGAACTACCTCAGACCTGTTATCGTCTGGTTCGGTATCCTCGAGATGCGATCCTGGCACAATGCAAACTTCAAGGTCGTGGAGACTCTTGTTGCCCCCTTCGTAGGAACACCCAAGCACCGGGGTATCGGCCGCATTTTCATCGATCCACAGCATTTGACGAGTCGAGACAATGCACGTCAGGCTAGCATTTCGCTCTGCAGCGGTGGCGTCCATCGCCAGAAACCAGTCGTCCGGTTCGCTGCTTTTCAGCATGAGAGTTGGGGGCGGAATATGTGGTAATGCCTGCCTATTAGCCAATGCCTTCTGCAATGAACGAACGCACCGCGAAATCGATGATCGTCAAGGAATCACGAGACAGCACAAGCAGAGTGTCCTGACGTGTTCCAAATGCGATGCGGAAGAACCCATCATGTGGCTCATCAACCACATCTCGTACTTTCAACCTGATATAGTAAGTCGTAGTGTCGAAAGCAGCCACTCACAGCTTCATCGTAGAATACTGTTTGCCGTCCACACGCTGCTTCTCCTCCCACCACAACCACACCCCACCCCCTTCGTCGACTACTGCAGCGCGACACCACGTCCTTGGATCAAGTTGCACATCGACATGTCGGCGGCCTTCGGTGTCGGCGACCCAGAGCACCCCAATTCGATTTGTAGTCACGGGATGGTCCGTGGTAGGAGGTACGAAGGAGGGGTTTGGGAGGACGTGCAACATGGAGGTACAAGAGGCCAGCCGCACAGCAAGCGATGTTGCTCGATCTTCCTGTCAGCTTTGTTCATTACATATGCCTACTGTGAATGTTCTTCCTCGAGATGACAGGCGAGGATGAAATCTGGAGAATCGTTGTCGAGAACTTCTCCACCGGATCAGTTTCGGGAAAGAAAACTGCTGGCTGTTTTCCATGGGAACGGCTGAAGCTAGGCGGAAGGAAGGGCGAGATGTCTTTGGTCTGGTTAGCACCATATGCCTAAGCCGCACTTACTCAGATCCTCGCCAACTGGCCCAGTCGCAAAGCACAATAGCGTCTTTGCCAAACGCGAATCGGGTTGACTAATCACCACCACTGTTCGTCCGGGTATATCTCCTGGGCCCATCCGAGTCGGCTGTTCAGCAGCAACGGCTGTGAGCTCCATGGCTGTTAGACCTGCCACGCAATCGGGCTCGTAAATGTCGGGAGTCTCGTGGATATACCGGGTCTGGGAGTGTCGTCAGTCATCCTCCACAGGCCGTGACGTACGGCGGATGCAATAGCGACTTCCAACGGGATGTCGGGCGGAACAGATAGGTCGCGCGTCGCAGGGAACAGCGACCAATCCTCTCGCATCACCGTCAACGGCACACCTGGCGTCAGCTTGCTTGGGTAGAGGTGACTGAGATTTACCAGAATCGGTGGCCAGCCTCTTCCAGGTCCATCGGCCACGGCTCACTTGCAAAGCAGCCGATGCGTGTTTGCCAAGCGAGTATACTGGCCACGAGTTGGGCGGAGGTGGTGTCCTCCGTTTACCATCCTTTCGTGGCCGTCCGACATTTCGAGTAAGAGGAACTCGCTCGAACGAAGGAACGAAGGTTGACGCCATGGCAGAAGGGATTGCAGGTCTGGAGCAGGCATCCGAAACACCTCCCTTCCCGGAAAATGGGATTCACACGGGCAAGTCAGAGCAATGGGCACTTGGCAGTTGTGACTGTGGTTGTCGATTGGTTGTGGTGAGGGATTGTGTTGATCGATTGTTTGGTGACGGATGGCTGACATGAGAGGTTGCATTTCATCAACAATGACGGTGGCAAATTTATACCAGCTTATCGACCTCCACTTTTGACTTCCGGACATCCGACGCGACTCCCTCCTCCCATGACTGTGCTTGACGGACAGTTCGATGCCAGAGAAACGAGTTGCTCACCTGCAGACTGGCCGTCGCGCAATCTGGCGACATGTTGGATGCATGTAACGACGTGCGCGGGATCGTCAGACATGACACGAGACATGATAGCCCTCTGACGCAAAAGAGTCACCATGTCATGTCGCACCCTTGCCTCCACCTCGTCGCTGTACACAACAAACAATTGGCATACTCTGCTACATACCCGGTGCTCGTCAGCAAGTAGTCTATTGGGGGCCACGAGTAGCGGCACCAGACTCGACATCGTCAGAGTACACAGGTTGATAACCGGCACGAGTCCCCCGCCCCGACAGTGTCTGTTCAGCGGCCGTTTCATCGTCCAGGTCCAAGTCCATGGCAAACGAAGCGTCTCGAGCTTGGCTAAGGTCAATTGGCTTTGGGGGATTGAAGATGGAGTGGCCAGAGCTGGTGCTGCGTCAGCGCACGTCGTTGAGGGGAGGACGCACCGGCGGAGAATGTTGCCTAGCCGCAGGAACTGAACCCCGTTTCGAATAACCAGAAGGATGGTGTCCAAAAACTCCTCCTCTGTAGGATGCATCAGTGCGCGTCCTACCTCGTACACTTACGTCGGGTTCCTTCGCCGCACGGGTTGGCGAATACAAGGATGAGAGTAATGACACAGAACATGACGAGCAACAAGTCGATCATGTTCAGCAAGGTCATGGGGTACTTCTGCCGCGTGAGTAACGAGGGCTGTCAGTCTGCATCGTACTTTTCCATAGGCGATCCACCGCGTTGAGACTTCAGCGACCATGAGAACGTTGATGATCACTTCAAGAATGTTCCATGCCAGCGGCGGACAATCGTGATTGCCTTTGAAGGGGTCAGTGTGGGAGGGACAGGGCATGACAGTTTGCACGACGTCTTGTACGCACGCGTTGCAATGAGGCTCATGACGACGGTTGTGATACTGAGGCTCATCATGACAAAGTAGAACAGGATGTAATAGCGACTGAAGATGATACGGTTCGCGACTCCGCGCAGTTGCTCGCTGGTTGCCAAGCGGTACTGAGACGTAGACGACGTGTTGGGCGGAGGGGACGACCTCTGCAGGGGCCGGTCCTCATCGTCGAGCTCAAAGTCTGAGGCTGCCAGGTTGCTGTAGGGATGATTTGCTGACATGGCGGCGAAGGGAATGGTGCTTTGGAAGGAACCGATGCAAGCGGCAAGACGAGGTCATCTGTGATGGAGCAAGCTGTGACGATATATATGCTGGCGGCCGCCGGCGGCGAGCGCGCGCGTGGCGGCGGCGACAGCGGCGGCGGTGCCACGCGAGCGGACGAAACCGCGGCCCGCACGCCTACATGTGCCACCGGTAGGCGCACGGGCGGGGGGCCGATCGGGCCGTTTGTGGTAAGAATAGTAATCACGTGATGCCCCTGCGGAGACCCCACATGCCCAATAGCGGAATGAGCGGCTCTAAGCGACCGACCTGGTTGCAACAACAAGACTGCCGCCCCTGCCGCGCCCTTGGACCGCCCCAACAAAGAGACGGAGCGCGCGTGCGTCCTAGTGTCCAGCTGATGGATGCACTCGGGCTCGTCGGCCATCCTCCGTCCCCTCTCTTGCTCGTCTCGTTTATCAAGCATCGCCCTCGATACCCCCCTCCCTCACGCGGCTCGTGTCTCGGTCCCCCACAGTCCTGCATCAGAGCGGATGCCCACAGGGAGCTTGACGGCAAACCGACCGACATAGGAGAATAGCACCTGTCGTAAATCGACCGACCTCTCTGGCCCTCCCTCGCCTCTCGCCCCGGCCCTCGCGCTCACCCTCGCCGCCCGCCACGTCCCTCTCCCCCCCCCCCCCACCACCTCTTGTTGCCTTTTTACACTGCGAACCAGTAGGTTGCTCTGCCTGCGTCTCTCCTACCGACCGACCTCTGTCATCGACTGGTGTTGAACAACCTGCGACTTTGACGACATCCATCTCTGTCCGACCTCCGCAGCTGCTCAACTTTGGCCCGGTACGTGCTTCTGCCCACCAGCCGAACTGACCAAAGACGCAAACTCACTCAACGGCCAGGGATTCTTGCCTCACCATGTCTCCCCTCCCGAAAGCGGTGGTCACCCTGCTGACCAATTCGTCCTACTTGCCCGGGGCACTGGTCTTACTTCACTCGTTGAAGGAGCAGCACCCGGCCCCAAGGGACTTTCAGATTGTGTGTCTGGTCACGCCCGAGACGGTCAGCGCAAAGACCATTGGCGCCCTGCAGACCGCCGGCTATGACCTGATCATTGGCGTGGAGCCCATCTTGTCGGGCCCCACTGGACAGGCAGGACTGCGTTTAATGGGTGAGTAACCCGCCTTTGCACAGACTCTGACGACTAGGTCGACCTGATCTCAACATGGCATTGACCAAGCTGCACATATTCCGCCTAGACAATCTATTCTCGTCCATCATTTATTTGGACGCAGATACGCTGCCACTGGCCCCGCTTGCTCATCTATTCGACTTGACCAAAGAGCACGTGTTCTCGGCTTGTCCAGACATCGGATGGCCTGATTGCTTCAACTCTGGCGTCATGGTCATTCGGCCCCAGTCGCTCGACTTTGAAGGCCTCCGAGCCATGATGACTGCGAGCACCAACACGAACGGTAGTTTTGACGGCGCCGACCAAGGTCTACTGAACGAGTACTTCTCCGAGGACGGCCCCGGAGGGCAGTGGAATCGACTGCCGTTCATGTGAGGAAAGATACAACTCGGTTTGGCTAACGTCCAGTTACAATGTTACCCCTAGCGCGGCCTACCAGTACGCCCCCGCTTACAAGCGCTACGCACGCAAGATCAGCTTGATTCATTTTATTGGATCAAACAAACCGTGGAGCAACCTTCGCGGTCGTGCGTCCGGACACGCTTTGCCAGACCAGCCTGCATTTGATTGTGAGTTGCCAGCACCTTCAAGTACTGATATAGACAACTCGCTGGTTGATCGCTGGTATGACGTCTACGACCGTCACGTCCGCCCGACTGCAGTTCACGAACCGAATCTCGCCAAGCGCTTTACCGTGCCCGAACACGTGGCAGTGTGGAACGCCGGTACCGAGTCAGCCTCCCAGCCTGCCCGCCTTAGTCTCTCTGAGCTGAAGACAGCGGCGCAGCAAGGTGTTGCGGCACTGAACCAAGGGCAATATACGGCTCTTCCCCTAGAGGGCAGAGTCGACCTGATTGCTCCTATGCCCCAGAACGCTCCTCCCGCTGCAGCTCCTACTCAAGACCGTGGCCATCCGTCCAATTCTCGCAGCGAGGGGACGAACGAGGCCGCTGCCTCTCAGAAAACCGACGCGAAGCCTTCTGACGCACATGCCGATCAGCATCATCCGACGGCAACCGAACACCCTACTGCCGTGCAGCCTGCTGCTGAACAGCCTACTGCCGAACAGCCTCCTGCCGAACACCCTACTGCTCCCCCAAACACGGTTTGGGATGGATCTCGGTACGCCCCGCCCAAGCAAAGCCAGCCGGAGATGGTTATTCCTATGAAGACGGTATATGCTCCGGCATGGGACGAGCCGTTGAAGTCCCAAACCTCCTACTTCCAAACTCATAAGGATAATGTCGACCAATACCCTTCTCTGCCTGAGAATGTGCAGAAGAACGACTGGTATCAGGAGTTCACTGCCACCATACCCGACAATCTCAATGTCAAACCTGTATTCCCATGGGAGGAGGAAAAGGTGCATCGAACCACGGCGACCCGTACCTTCCCGGTTAATGAGCGGTCACTGCCTCTCGCCCCTCCCCCAAAGACCTCCTCTCAGAAGACGATATCGACGTCCTCCAAGGAAGCGGACCCGGAGAAGCCTCCTCGCAAGATTGCTGCGCCTCCGGTCCAAACCCCGGTCACTACGTGGAAGCCTGCGCCTTCAATGGCTGAAGCAATGGCGTCCTACACGAATGCGTGGGACAATGTCACTTCGATCGACAAGTACGCCAACAGTTTGACTCGCCTCGGCATCGGGACTGATCGTCGGTCGGCTCTGGGTGGGCCTCTCCACAACCCCCATCGTCGCCACGGGGACAAACGGCCGTCGCAGGACAGTGTGGGAGGCTATGCCCATGCCGCGAGCCAGACCCTGTATCAAGACAAGTATTCTCAAACGGACCCGCCCAGCCAGTCCGATGCCAAGGTGCAGGCGTCCCCGGAGTTGAGCCCCGTGCTCGATGCCCAAGACAAGCAGCTGAAGATCGCGCTTCGCCTGCCAGCGGGGCGTTCGACCACCGCGCGTTCAACCACTGTGCGTTCAACCACCGCGCGTTCAACCACCGCACGTTCAACTGGCGCGCGTTCAACCACCGCGCAGTCGTCCACGTCGCGTTCCACCACGGCCGCCAGGCCGTGGCCCACGTACAGCTTTGAGACGGCGAGTGGATCGACCAGGACCAAGACTGGAGGTCGGGTGTGGGATCCCGAGACGGAACTGAAGGCGATACGTGTTGTTGGCTCGCAGCATATTTTGGGTCCCAAGGAGCGCACCTAGTTTATAGTCGCATAACCATACAGCCATAATGTCTCTCGCTCATATCCCAGCAGCCTTGCTCTCCGATGCATGCAATATACCCGAAGGCATCTCTCTCCGTGTCCCGCACTGCCGGGAGCACAGGCACGCCGATGCGGGGGTGGTGCGCTGACGTCATGGCCTGGCCCCCGCCCCATGCCGTCCCGCGGACCGGCCTGCCAGTGTCCGCCCAGCGTTCGGGTGGACGGTCCAGAGCGGCCGGCCCAGCGCGGCCCGCACAGGTGGCGGGGCGTGGACTTGACAACAAGAGTCTCCCTTTCCCATCATCATCATCGTCGTCATTGCCGTTCCCACCCATCATCATCGTTCTTCCGTCCTCCTCACGACTTGGTCGCATCGCACAGCTCCACACCGATTGACCCCCCCTGACCGCCGTTCCCCTCTCTCGACACCGTTCCTACACTATATACATACATCCAACCAACGCTTCCCCCCAACGCGCCGTCCACCGCCTCGTCTCCTTCCGTCGCGCGCACGTTCACCCTCAACAAGCACACTTCCCATCGACCGAATGAGTCCCGGCGACCCTAACATGGCGGTATACCCTGCCAACCACAATTCATCGCCCTCCCATTCCCCTCTTACCTCGACCAAGGATTCTCTTCCTCCCGACCCAAACCACAAGGAGCCCCGCCTCATTGTTGTTTCCAACCGACTGCCAGTTACAATCGACAAGGATGCCAACGGCGATTACTCTTTCAAAGTGCGGCCTCGCACACAGTTGCGCTTCATGTTGCTAACCGCCCCAGATGTCGTCGGGCGGCCTCGTCTCCGCCCTGTCCGGCTGCAAAAAGACCATGTCGTTCACTTGGATCGGATGGCCTGGAAAGGACGTGAGTGCTGTGTCCTGTCAAAACTGTACGGTTGTTGACGAATGAATATCAGATCCCCGAACAAGATCGCGAGTATGTCAACCGCCGACTCTTGGAGGAGTACCAGTGCTATCCAGTCTATCTCTCAGATGAGTTAGCCGACCGGCACTACAATGGTGCGTCCGCAACGAGCAGCAGCGTCAATGTTAACCGCCCAGGCTTCTCCAACTCGATCCTTTGGCCTCTATTCCACTACCACCCCGGAGAGATGAATTTCGACGCTTCGCACTGGCTCGCATATCGCGAGGCCAACATGCGCTTTGCCGATGTCGTTTCAAACTTTGTGCGCACTGGCGATGTCGTCTGGGTTCAAGACTACCACCTAATGCTCCTACCCATGCTGCTCCGCTCCCTGATATCCGGAGAGTCCACGCAGGGCGAGATGACCCGACGCGAAATGGGACGCGTCAAGCAAGGGATGGACGACAAGGTGGTCAGGGGCGTGGCTCGCAACCTTGACGAAGGTTTGGAGATGTTGGAGGATGTCGAGGAGGAGGAAGATGACCTTGGTGTCAGCGCTGGCCGTGATGCCGCACGTATGAGCGCTTTTCAGAAACAGGAGATCAAAGCTCGACAGCGCGGTAAAGGTGGTGTCCGCATTGGCTTCTTCCTTCACACCCCATTCCCTTCCAGCGAGATTTACAGGTGGGTAGCGGCCATGAGCAAAGGTGACGCTAACCGCCAGGATTTTGCCTGTTCGACGTGAGATTCTCCTGGGCGTCCTGCAGTGTGACTTGATCGGGTAGGTACAACCTTGTCGCCCGCAGCTAACATAACTCAGCTTCCACACTTACGACTATGCCAGGCACTTCTTGTCCTCCTGCACCCGCATCCTCGGTCTCGAAACTCAACCCAACGGCATCGAGTTTGAGGGCCGATATGCCCAGGTTGGAACCTTCCCCATTGGCATCGACCCGTGGCAGTTTGTTGAGGGTCTGAAACTTCCGCAAGTTCAGACCCGTCTTGATCAGCTCGAGAAGCGCTTCGAAGACGTCAAGGTGATCATTGGTGTCGATCGACTGGATTACATCAAGGGCATCCCTCAGAAGCTACATGCCCTGGAAGTGTTCCTCACCGAGCATCCGGAATGGATTGGCAAAGTACGTCCCCAGAAACTGACGAGTTCTATGTTAATATGATTAGGTGGTTCTCATCCAGCTGGCCATCCCGTCCCGTCAGGATGTCGAGGAATATATGAACCTGCGGTCATGTGTGAATGAGCTTGTCGGCCGCATCAACGGGCAGTTCAGCACACCCGACTGGTCGCCCATCATCTTCATGCACCGTTCGGTGCCCTTCGAGGAGCTCACAGCCATGTATGCCGTGGCTGATGTCTGTCTTGTCACCTCGACACGTGACGGCATGAACCTGTACGTCCGGAGAAAACGTCTTAACCACAGCTGACTGTCAAAGGGTGGCATATGAGTACATTTCGACGCAAGCGGAGAAACATGGCTCAATGATTCTGTCCGAGTTTGCCGGGTAAGCGACCAGTGCTGATTGCAATACTGACATCCGTTCAGCGCGGCGCAGAGTCTTGCTGGATCGCTGATCATCAATCCTTGTGGGTGAGAAGTGGACGGACTGACGCTAACTGTCTTAGGGGATGTAGATTCGACGGCGAATGCGATTAGCACAGCGTTGACCCTCACCCCGGAGGTGCGCGCACAAAACTGGACAAAGTTGTTTGCTGTAAGTGGCGTCCGTTGGCGTAGTATCTACGGCTAACAAATCTCAGTATGTCTCCAAGTGAGCATCCAAGAACGGGCTAACACATGCACACTGCAAGAGACGCTAACTAGCAGCTTTACCGCCCAGTCGTGGGGTCTGTCGTTCCTCAACGAGCTCAACCGCTCCACCGGCCGTCCGCCTTCCGGTCCACTTCTTGGCGGACGGCGCAAGTCCGGTTCAAGCCTCAGCCGTACGAGTTCGAAGGCAAGCATGAAGCGACGCTTTACTGTCAGCAACTCCAGTGCTATCCTATAAGTTGTTTGACAGCTGTATCTCTATTGAATTTGGGAGAGCAATACGAGTTGACAGAAAAAGGAAAACCAAAAAGCAGCCGGCCATCCACACTAGGTGGTTGATCGCTGGCAATCAGTAGTTCAATAGTCCACGTTGCAGCCATCACATCAAGATGAAGGTTCATTTCACAGGTCACAGGTCCTACCACCAACATCTGCGGCACTACTAATATCGTGATTTCCACCGACACCTCGTTGTGACTGACTGCTGCAAACGGCCAGCCCTGATATGTTTTCTACCATCTAATGTTCGGCGCAAGTACATCCTTACGATAATACACTCGACATCTATACACCTAGACCATACTAAATGCCTGAGACCTTGGCATAGGCCGCGGGGTTGAATCGCTGATGCAACGACTTGATAACGTAGAGCGGGAAGCTGGATATCAAGACAATGATCGCGACCTTGTAAGCAAATGTCGTCGTCAACACAAAGTGAAGATCTGCACGAGTCGTTAGAACTAGCGTCAACCAACAAAATCTTGCAACTCACCAAAGTAGGCGGGCAATACAACCATGGATCCAAAGTAGACGACAGCCGTGCCCAGCTCGCTCAGCACCATATACAGGTGCCACGTCGTGATCTCCAGAGCCACCATTATCAGCTCGTTGATGACCAGCGCGGTGAACGAGATGGCGACAATGTGCAAGAACTCGGTCTCGAAGAGCAGCAGCGACAGGAGCATGATTGCTCCTCCTGCATGGCGTCAGCGTTGAGGACCGATCCCGTCCTACCTTGGTAGACACTGATCGTGAGCCAGGTGAAGAATGTCTTATTGCTCAAGGAGCGTCCCTGTAACAATCAGCTACGAGAACGGTGATTAGGCCCTCACCTTGGTGAGCTCCTTGTAAAGCTCGGGATACAACATGGCCAACTCTTCGCTGACATCGCGGTCGAGCACCAGCGAGAACACGGGCGCCATTGTATATACCGTCGCGTATCCTACTTGGAGCCATCCTTGGTATAGCGCGATCGCTGACGCGTCAAGAATGTCCAACCTCGTACGACTCACGGGCAAAAAAGAAGATTGCACTGAAAACTGCTTGAATCACCGAGATGATCAGACCACGGTGGATGACGAATTGCGATAGCTTGGCGGAGCGCTTATAAGAGTTCCTTCCATGCCAGAGAAGTAATTTGGCAAGGTAGGAGAACTGGTTAATGGAGAAATCGGCGGCGAGGGAAGCTTGCTTGCCTTCCTTGCCGACGATTCCAATACCTGGCGAGTTAGCGAGCCCACCACACAGGATGAAAGCACTTACCAACATCCGCCGCCTGGATCATGCTGACGTCGTTACCACCGTCGCCGATGCAGCAGACAGTTTTCTTGCTAAACTCGCGGATCAGTCGAGCAACATCAGCCTTTTGCGTTGGTGAGCAACGGCAGGCAACGACAGCAGGAAGCTGAGTTGCCAAGCCAACGAATTCCGTGCGGAATTGGTCAAGACAGAGCTATCGGTGTTAGTGGATAGAGGCAAGTATGACTCACCTGCAACGAATCGCCATCAATGACCAAACAGCAGTCCAGCTTAACCCGAAGGAAGTCGAGCATATCACGCACTTGATCCGCAGATTTCACTGCCATTCAGAAAATTTCATAGATCAAGGACCTACACTTTGCCACCTGGTGAATGTACTGGTTTCTCGACACCAGTTTACTGGACACGGCGATGTTGGTTGCGGTCTCGATCTTGTCGCCAGTCAACATCCAGATCTTGAGTCCGGCATTGCGCATCAACTCCAAGGTGGACTTGACATCATCCTGCAGCTTATCTTCAACGCCGGTGAGGGCGAGCAGTTCCAAGTCAGTCTCCAGGTAGTCTCCGACAACAGCCTGGATTGCCTCCGCACGCTCATCGGCGTTCAGCAGCTGTGCGTTTCGGTGACGTTGCTCAAAGTCGGAGTATGCGCTTTCCGACAGCTTCTTCCGGCCGACAACCAGCGTTCGAAGACCCTCACGGGCCATGTTACCACATTCCTCGTCCAGCCAGTCGTTGTGCTGCACAATCTTCGACATGACTACGTCGGCACCCTTCTGCACAAAGGTCGTCGTTCCGGACTTGCGGTCGCGAACTATAATACCCATGCGTTTCGATTCGGACGTGAACGGGAAGATGGAGAGAATATCGAACGACATTGTTTCTCCAGACTTCCACTGCAGGGTCATGCTGTTGCGGTCACGAGCAACCAGGGTGAGACCGACTTGCTCAGTCCACTGCACAATAGCCACCTCGTCGGGTGACGAAGCTTGGTATGTGACAGTGCCGTCGTCATTAGTCACAGGAGTCACCTGAAGATTGTTAGCTGGGCCATCTGACAAGAGCTCACATTGTGGCAAGTTGCCAACGCAACAACCGCGTCCTTCACCCTAGTTGAGATATCTCGACGGCCACGCGGGACGGTTCCTGGGCCCAGCGAGTTCTGTCGGCGGTCTAAAGAGTCAGCATTCACAGCAAACACAGCCACTCACGGCTATCGTCATTGAACCCTTGGGCAAGCAAACTTGTTACCTCATCCATAGAATCCCAGGTGAAGACAACGGTTCCCATGTGGAGCTTCTTGAGCTCCATCTCTGAGCTCGTCAGTATCGTGTAGCCAGTCGAGATCGTTACCGTTCCGAGTCAATGTGCCAGTCTTGTCGGTAAGAAGGTATTCGACGCGTCCCAGTTCCTCGGGCAGGGTGCTGGTGCGGACGATGGTGTCCGGAATCTCGCGGTCCTTTTCGATCTGCCTTGAGTAGAACGACTTGCCCATGTCCAGGTTCACACGAAGACTGCCTGCATGAGCCCTGCTGTGTGGTGTTGGCACATACCTGATGGGAATGATAGAGGAGAACAGAATAAGGAAGCGGAAGACGTAGATGTACCATTGACCGCGGAAGCCGTTCAAGGCAACGAGGAAGATGGACATTGCAAAGGTAACGGTGCACAAGACCTGACACCGGCGTCAGTTCTGATTCGTCACAGGCTACATGATCTCCTCACCTTTGCCATCTTGTTCACCTCGCGTTCAAGAGTACCCATCTTGGTCTCTGGCTCACTCGTGTTGAGGACAGCTCGTGTTTCTTTGCCAGTGAAAACCACGAGGCCGACTGCGGAACCAGCCGCCAGCACCGTGTTGGCCCACAGAACATTCTCGACCGACAGAGGGATGGAGGTCTCGCTCACAGGTCCAGGCTCTGTTGAACGAATAGAGAGGACACCATAGAAGGTATGAATATCCTTGATCGGAGGGTCGGCTGGATCCAGTCAACATTGTAGCATGAATGTAACTTACCATAGAGGCTTCCCTCGACGCCTCCTACACCCCGCTCTCCAAGCTTCTGGGTCTCAGTAACGGCAACCTTGAGCTTCCAATCTGTCTCTCCGTCCAGCTGATCTGTGCGAACAAAGCAGGTGCCTTCTTCCTCGGATGTAGTGAGCAGAACCATGTCCGCCGGAACGCGCTGATTCTTCTCTAGCAGCACCATGTCCCCGACCTTGATCGCTGAGGACGGTGTTGACCGGGTCTGCGGACGAGGCAGATCTGAATCGACAGCTTCCGATTGTGGGAGAAGCACGAGGTATCGAGTCGAGTTGGCTTCGCGGTCTCGCTGGTAACGACAGTAGTCATCATACGCCTCTTTGCCCATCGTGATAGCCAAGACGAAGGCGAGGGGGGCAACATAAGTGACGATGTAGCCTTTGAGTGAGTGACGTCCAACACAAGACTCCTTCCACCTACCAATCTTCAACGCGGGAATGAACTGGCTAAGAGCCACGACAAGAAAGTAAAAGTTGAAGAAGAACTTGAATTGCTCGTAAAAGACCATGGGGAGAAACGACAGGACGCTGTACTTTTGGTTTCGAACAACATTGGGGGGATACGACGATCGTTGTCCTGGCAACGTTAGCGAGTGCAGAGCAAAAGATACACACCTGAACCTGGGATGGGTATTGTTCGCGAGCCGGTCTTTCTAAACGTCGAGTTGGACGTTGCCAAGGTGCCCGGCTAACCGCAGTCAGTCAACCAGATCGCCTTTGGCAGAGGGGGGTACTCACCTCGGTATCAAACCCATCAGCTCCATTCCGGTCGTCTACGGCTCCTAGCAGCGCCTCGGCCTCCTCTTCGTTGGTAGGTTCTTCATCCTTGTTCTTCCTTCCAAAGGAGAAGTTGGATCCTCGAGCTGCTCCTGGCATAGACGGCGCAAAAGTAGTCAAGGGGTAATCACCGAGAGTGGACTGTTCACGGGATGTCATGGGCGACGGAGGTGTTGCGGGGAGCGATGTGAGAGCCTGTACGCTTCCACAGACCCCTTGCTGGACCGACGGCTGGGTGAAATGGGAGCGGTCCCTACGAGCTGAATGCAGCGATAGCGAGAGGCTGAGCTGATGAAACAATGTGTGAATGAGAACGTGAATCAAGCTAAACGTGAAGCAATGCTGGCGGTGGGATCCGCGTCGCCAGAGACCGTCGTCATGCATCGGCAGTCACGTGACCGGGTCTTGCCACTGACGATGCTCGTGCGCGAATCCTCCTCTCCCCATCCTTTTGATCATCCTTGACAATTCGCCATCAGCATCCTCCCTCCTCTTTTCTCTCATCGCTCCGTCGGACTGCACGCCCGGCGCACAGCTTCAACGCTCTCGCCCTCCTTTCCCACTCCTGTAACACGCTTCTGATACGCTCAACAACGCCTCTCCGATATACCATTGTTGCCAAAACTGCCCGACCGGCCGGCGGCCCCCCACCGCTCCCAGGACACACCCTCAAGTCTGATACAAAGGCACCACAAGTCCTGCACACCACTTTGTCCCCGTCCCATCGCCGTCCACGCGTCCCAGTTATCGCTCTCCGACAGGTTGTCCTCAATACCACCCCTTCTGTTTGTAAACCCGTCCTTGACTCCCCACTCGCCTCCGTGGACGGGTCGTTGTGCGCCAGCGACCACCCTGGGACACAAAAGGTGAGGGAGGGAGGCCCTTGGCGTTCACATTCTCATTCTGTGCGTATCACTCGCAACTGACACTCTGCTAGCCGACCCAACCTAGTGGCTGTGCCATTGCGCGCACAGTCTCTTGCTCTTGCTCTTCAACGCCATGGCGTCCAATCCCGGAGAGGCTGCGAACGGTCACAGTCCAGGGGGATCATGGACAAGGGCGTGGTTTAATGTTCTTGACGAGGGTTCCACGCCCATGTGCCCAAGCACCCAAGCGTCAACACCATTGCAAGACAGCAAGTTGAAAGACGAGCCTTCTGGCCCTGGAAGCCCGTCTCAATCGTCTGTCAGCCTCAGCGACGCTGACCTCGGATACGACGATGACTGGAAAGAGGCAAAGGATGTCAAGTGGAAGACGGAGGAGAATGACGATGTCACACGGTCCCTCCCCGCGGAGCTGCTTCTCCAGGTTTGTGCTGCAATCGTGGCATGGGAGCTAACGTCCACGCAGATCATGCAGATGCTGCCAAGCCGCGACCTCCCCAGGGCAATGCTCGTTTCCAAGTCATGGTGTCTCGCCGCATTTCCTCTTGTCTGGCAGAAGCCGCCTCTCACCTCAATTCGCCAGTTCGAGTCGTTCGTTCGGGTGCTGTCGACACCCGACCCTGTCCTCCCCTATGCGACCACCGTGAGGCGACTCGTCTTCAACGGCTTTGCCAGGCATCTCACAGACGAGCTGTTCACCGAGATCAGCGCGTGCAAGAACCTGGAGAGGCTCACCCTGCCCGGAGCGACGCGTCTCACCTCCAAGTCCCTGAATTATGTCTTTGGCAAGCTTCGTAATCTCGTCGCCATTGACGTGGCTGGCGTGACCGCGGTGGACGACTATGTGGCCTACCAGATCTCGGTCGGCTGCCCGCAGGTTCAAGGCCTAAACCTGGCAAAGTGTAGCAAGATCACAGACGAAGGAGTAAAGGCCATTGCGTCCAGGTCCAAGATGTTGCGACGCGTAGGTTCAGAGATTTGGCTCTCGCTGACAGCTCAGATAAAACTTTGCGAATGCAAAGTGCTGACTGATCAATCGATCATTGCCTTGACCCGGTCGTGCCCTCTTCTACTCGAGCTCGACCTCGCATACATCCCTCAGCTTTCCAACGACACGACGCTGTCCATCTTTTTCAACGTGGCCAGCCTTCGCGAACTCCGCATGAATGACAACGAAGTCATTACAGCTGCCTCCGTGCCGGATTTGGCATACATGTCCCAGCTTTCCGACGACGCACTTGTGGAGAGCCTCGGTGCTTACCCGTGGTACCTCACAGACGCTCCCAACCCGAAGGCTATGATTCGCACCGCCTCGCGTTTGCCACCGACCATCGAGATGCCCATGCTGCGTCCTATTTCGCGTTCCTTTGACCAACTCCGTATCGTGGACTTCACCAGCTGCGAGCAACTGGGCGATCCTGCTATCGACAACCTTGTCAGCAATGCGCCGCAGCTCCGCAACGTCACGCTGGCCAAATGCACTCGACTCACCGATGCGGCAGTGGAAAGCCTTGCTCGTTTGGGAAAGCACCTCCACTACGTGCATCTGGGTCATGTCGCCCGGTGAGTTTTGTCCTGAGATATTCTGCTGACATCCTTAGCATCACGGACAATTCGATCGTGCACCTCGCGCAGTCCTGCACTCGTCTACGCTACGTTGATCTGGCCAGTGAGTGAACCTCATGTGATTATGAACTGACATGTAGATTGCGACCAGTTGACGGACCGCAGTGTGATCGCACTGGCCACCAACCTCCCAAAGCTTCGCCGCATCGGCTTCGTAAAGGTTATCAACATCACAGATCGCGGTGTGGCGACGTTGGCCGAGCGTGGAATGACACTCGAGCGTCTTCACCTCTCGTACTGTGACAACATCACCCTGAGGGCGATATCCTTCCTGCTCGGCCGCCTGCCGCTTCTCGTGCACCTGAGCCTCACCGGTGTGACAGCTTTCAAGACCAAGGAGCTGCGCCAGTTCTGCAGGCCCCCTCCCGACGTACGTCCGCTGCATGAAGTCGCAGCCCCCAATTACTGACTCACAGACCTTCAACCCCAACCAGCGCGCTTCCTTCTGCGTCTATTCCGCCCAGGGTGTGTCGGCGTTGCGCAACTACCTCGATTCTGTGGCTTTTGACTGCGACTCGTCACCGTGGCTGGAAGGCGTAGACTCGCCCATGTCGGCTGCTTCGACTGTGTCATTGCAGCCAGCTGGCGCCGGTGCTGGCGCCAACGACATGACCGCTGATGCCGAGAACCAAGACAGCACTGGCCCCTCGTCTGCGCCGCAGCAGCAGAACCCTCTCTTACCTACAAATGCACCCAACGACCCGGCGTCGCCGCGAGGCCGAAAGGCTCGCCCCAACTGGCGGCAGCGCCCTCCATGACCAACGCAACGCTGTTGTACACCTGTATCTTATGTCAACGCCTAGACACCGTATGCTAAATTCATGTGCGCCTGTGACGTTGCGCAGTGCAAGTTCATGGCAACTTGGGCTGCATAGATAGGTACATCGTGTCGAAAAAGGGGGGAGGAGAGTCAGAAGAAGGAAGAGCGGATAGACATCCGGGGGCCGGCTTCCTTGCACAGGCGGTTCTAGTAGCTGGTATGGGGGGCTTCCATACATATGGTAGTGGGCAAGGGACCAATCAGTTCTTGACGCTGCGGATTGTTAGCGGATTGTTAGCTCTGTGAGTGGTGCCGCATGTCGTGGACACGCTCGACTTACGCCTTGACAATGGGGACGACGATAATGACAATGAGGATACAAATACCGACAACGATGATGACGCGCATCTTCATGTCCTTCCACCTGGGTAGTTAGACGCGGCCGTCACTGGCATCTGCAGCACACATACCACATCTGCTTTCGAACACGGCTGGCGCCACGACGGAATCCCTGTGCCGAGACGGCGAGGTTGTCTAAGAGGAGCAGGGGTCAGAGCCAAACCAAAGGCAACTTGGTCACATGAGACAGCAGCACTCACCGGTCTTGTCCTGGAGGGCGTCGAGACGCTCGCCACGCTCAGCGACCTTGGTGATGTTCTGGTGCATAATGTCCACCGTCGAGTCAATCTGCGCCTGGATGTCGGCGATCTGGCGGGGAGGTCAGTGTGTGGGTTCAGTACCGGGAACGCCCTTGGCGGGGGGGGGGGGGCGGGAAGGGGGGCGGAAAACATTGCGCGCTTGGAATCCCCGGACCGTCGCTCGACGGCGCACACCCGCGCGCTCACAGGCGCAGCAACACGCACCTTCTTGTTCTGGGGACCGCCGCCCTGGGCGCCGCTGCCCGACGAGGGGCCCGCTCCCGAGGAGCCGGAGGGGATGTAGGGGTCGTAAGGCTCGGCGGACCTGTGGGTTGGTCAGCACTGCGCTTGCACGGGGGCAGCCCGACCGCCGCTCTGGGCGTCGTCGCTCGACCGCCGCCCGCTCTCTGGACACTGGACACCAACATGGTGGGGGATGGATGGGGCTGCTACGCGGGCAAGTCTTGACGCGTGGGTACGGGGACGGGGACGGGGACGGGCTGAGGACGCAGACAGATGGCTCTCTCGGGGTGCGCTGCGGCGGCCTTGTCTGTGATGTTGTGTTGACACCAGAGGATGGGGGAGACTCGAAGACGAGGTGGGAGGAAATGGATGCGAGGGATCAGGAAGCGGTGCGCGGTGCGGTGTCGACGGCCGCCGCGGTCATGCCAGGAGTACACGCCGCCAGCGGGCGATGACGAGCGGGCCGCGGGACCCTGCAGCCAGCGTCGGTGGCAACGGGTGGGCCGCCGCCGGGCAGGGGAAAAAAAAAAAGGTCCGCCATAAGATTACATAATCAATTCAGCCATGGTGGACAGCCCCGCTGCGCAGTGTACAGCCGAGGGGTCACGTGCCGCTGTGCAGACCCGGTGATTCCGGCGTGCCGCTTACCTCCCACGTGGCAGGATTTGGTTCCACTGGGCCCCCGCCTCCACCATTATTTGCCTGCCCTTGTTGACAGGTTCGTCATCCGCTCTGGATGGGCCATTGCAGAGGCAGCTTCCTTTTTACCATTTCATCATTCCCTTTCCTATCATCCGCGCTTCCCAGTTCCGACTCCGTCTCTCCCTCCCCCCCCCCTCCCAGATGCGATTCCGAACACGAATCATCAATGTCGCCCTCCTCCACAGTGAGCTCCTACACCGCCCCGCGGACGCCCGTCCGCTACTGACCGTTCAGAAATCATCCGGTCGCTTGCGGCGCTGGCCAAAGTCTGTGTTGTGCGCCTCGGCCCCGAAAAGGTACACTTTATCATCCCAGGAAATGAAGGAAAAGATGGCGTCCAGGTGTGGTCGTAAGTGCAACCTCCCTCCCATTCTCCCAGGCGTGCTGCTGACGGACCAGCCAAGTCAAGGTGGTAAGGCGGGTCGGCAGACGGAAGACTGACATGAGCCCACCCTGTTTGACCACTATCGCATAGAGTCCAATGCTCAGAACGAGATCTGGCTTGAGATCAACCTGGAAGCGCTGCTCAAGGTCCTCAAAAGCGCGGATACCTCGAGTGGGCACCCGCACCAACGTTCCAATCGCTGACCATGCGTCCAGGTGGACCGACTGGCGAAAGTGGGCGACATTCCGCCGCCGCCATCTCCGAGTCCGATGTCATGCTCAAGCTCAACAAGCGCGACAACCGTGCCATCTGGGCCTTTGACATCAAGGGAATCGTAAGCGCGGCCCCTCGACAGTCCTGACCTTGCAGAGCACCGCTGGCCATCCAGTGTTAATCAGCCACGAAGTCGTCGTGCACATCATTACAACCCGGCGTCAGGCCGAGCTCAAGGAGCCGCTCTGTCCCCCGCCAGATGTGAGAATTGCAAAAGTAGTGCAGCTGTTGCTGACCTACAGATCCACCTCGTTCTTCCCAACCTTGCAGAGCTGAAGATGATTGTCTCTCGGATAAGTCACATGGCAGACGATGTGACTCTGTCGGCCAACCATGTGAGTGCATTCTCGGCCCATGAGTCTGACAACATAGGAGGGAAAGCTGGAACTGCAGGTCAAGTCTCCAAAGGCTCAGATGACCACGACATGGACCGGCCTCAACATTCCAACCTCCACCTTCGATGACGCCAATGATCCGCCGCCGCCGGTGGGGAAGATGTTCAGCAGTACTGTGTCCACCCGCGGATTCCAAAAGTTCCTCACAAGTCACCATGTCGGAGGCGTGGCCATTGCCTGTGAGTGTCTCGCACTGCCGTATACTGACGGGCAAGGTATCTGTGAGGGACACTGTGTGATTACCTACGTGTACATTGGTGAGTAAATCGCAAGCGCTCATTATCTGATAAGCAGGCGAGATCAACGAGGCAGGTGGGGTGTTGACCTTTTTCATCCCAGCCAAGTCGCTTGAGTGAATCGGGTACTGAAGAGAGACACTCACAACGACGTGAAGGCAAAGGCAAGGCATTCCTGTGTCAAGGCCTTACAGCATTTATCATGATTATTAGCATTGTATCACTGACGATGTACAATACCTTGGCATTGACAATTTGGCCCGCAACGAGGAGACGCGCAGGGAGCTACGTTCAATCCGTCGGCTGCTGAAGGTAGCGCAGCATGATACCAAGACACAAAGCGTGCACAATCTGAATGTTGACATTGCTGCCTACGATAGTGTACGAGGCTAGTCTCTCGAGATACCAACGCCAGATCGAGGTGTTGGGTGGGATAAGCCAAGTCTGAGATTGGCAAAGCTGTTCATCTGCTGCACGGTGGCATTGATTATAATAATCAACACCATAGCGAAGGAGATTGGGTCAACTTGTCTCCATTGGTTCCGCATCACAATCGTTTCAATGCTGTCGTGCTAGGGACGGAGAAAGATCGCTGAGGCAGCTGGATGAAGGAACGAAGATTAGTCCTCACAACGGTCGTTCACAGGCCATCATCAGTTTACGATCTTCGTCATCCCGGTAGGCATTCCACAGCCTTTCTTTGCCTCTGCTCCAGGGGAATAAACCTGGTAGGTGGTGTGTTCGTCTTTCGTCTTTATGTTTGTCCCCTTCCTACTCTCAGTCTTCATTTCATTTTATTTTTATTACCTTTTTCTCTCTCTCGCTCGTCATTCTTTCCTTGGAATCCACCAGCAGTCGTTCAGCTCTGTTGGAGATTTACTCGTCGTCTAGCACGTAGCATCTTGAACATTGCTGCACAGTCAGGAAAACGGAGGGGCGCTGTGCTGTGAACTCAACCATGGGGTCCACCCTCGGTCTACGTTCGGCTTATGTGCATCCTTCATCCCCTTCCTGACATTGGGCGGCCGGGATCGCTCCTATGTACTGCTTACTGGTTGCATGAGCTTTGAATATCTGCCTGGGCTTATCCAGAGCACCTACCTGTGCCATAGAGGACGCTTGTGTGTCCATGGATAGCAGAGATAGCAGACGTGGGGGATCGCAGTCGATAACGACCCAGCCCATGCTTGTCATTTATACACTGTGTGAGCTGTCCGCTACAAAGCGGGTAGCGAGCTGTCAGATGGGCCTGCAGAACGCGGCAATCGTTGGCTCTTCCTGACTCTTGAATGATTTTACTGATGAGACTTGTGGCTGAGAACTGCCAAAGGGCAGTCATGTCTGAGCCTCACCAGCGTCGCAAAAATCTACATTTGAGCTGCCCCTTGTCTCCCTCCTGACCCCCAAAGTTGTCGCCATTGCGTCCGCATAATATCTCTAGACGAGGACCAGACCTCACGGAGGTGGCCACAGGAGCTTGACGACACAGCAGTGCCTGCTATCCATGGTTAGTAGAGAGCAAATTGAGGACGACGTTGGCTCTTCATATGTCGACCAGTAGCACGTTAGCAGATCTCAGCACCACATGTTCCCATCACTCGCTCATGCTCGAGCAGTGTGCCCCCAACACACCCTCGACGTGTCGTTGCAGAAGGAGACTTGTATGATGAACAAAGTCGAAATGGCAGCGGTCGCGTGTCTCTCGATCCAGGTGCATTATTTTCCGGATTTTATCGAATTTATCCCAAATCGAGTCCATCATAATAGTCGTCACCGCCATCATCTCCCTCTTCCTCACCATCGTCCTTCTTCAGTCCACCACCACCGCCATCATCCATTCGCCATCGCATTTGTGATACCCTTCGCGACCATCCTCTTTTACCCTTAACTGCCAACCGCTCTTCTTCCAACCCTCTTGCATCCACAATGGATTACAACCAGTTCAAAGGGTGGGTCACATCGATGAGCGACCGCGACATCCGTCGTTCGACCTCCCTAGCTGATGTCTTCCAGAAAGCCTTTCCAGGTCATCTCGCGCCTGAACGTCCGATACACTGGTATCTTCCAAGGTAAACGCGTGCGCGTAGACCCACCGCTGATCGCGCAGACATCGACCAGGAGACGCAGACCTTGTGCCTATCCGAGGTCTACAACCACGGCACCGAGGACCGCCCCTCGCAGCGCGTTCTTCCCGGATCAACGCAGTCGCTAGGATGGGTCCGCTTCCAGTACGTGCCCATCTTGTTGCAGTAGCTGACATTCAGCACCAACTCCATCGAGTCGCTGGCTCTCGTTGAGAACTATGTTCCTCCTTCGCAGGAGGAGCAATTCGACCCCATCCTCGCCTCTGTGGTACGTCTGACCTCCGACTCACTTATCCATCGTATCTTCAATGATGAAGCATTATTCGGATGTAAATGCCTTCGGGCACGTCCGAGAGCGCATAACCTCATGTGGACACCTCCGTTGCCTTCCTTCTGAACTTTCTGTTCCTTTCCTGTCACATTCGCCGTCGCAGGAGCACCACTAACGTTCCGCAGAGCAAGACCGGGCCGTCAGAACAGGAGCGCCCGCCCGCCGCGTCTGGAAACGGCCTCGCGTCGCTCCCTCCCAAGCCTGTTGGCCCCGCTGTGTCCGCCAATGCCGCGCTGGATCGCGTGCAGAAGTCGCTGGACAACCTGAACGTGGACGGCGGCCGTCGCCGCAAGGCCCAGCCTCCCACCGTGCCCGACGCCGAGTTTGACTTTTCCAAGGGCAACGAGCGCTTCCAGAAGGAGCGCGAGGCGCAGAAGGAGGCGGACGAGCAGAAGGAGAAGAACACGACCGAGGAGACTGTCGAGGAGGTCGGCGAGCCCGAAAATGCGCCGCACCCATCGGCTGTGGCGGCCGCTGCGCCTGCCGCTGCTGCGCCCAAGAAGGCTGCGACCTACGACAAGGCGAGCTTCTTCGACACGATCAGCTCGGAGACGTCGCGCGTGAGTCGCGCAGACGAGCGCCACCGCAACTTTGACACGTTTGGCGAAGCGGGCGGCGTCTCGGGTGCGGGCGGCGGTATGCGCGGGGGATACGGCCGTGGCGGCTACAACAACTATGGCCAGCAGCAGCGCGGCCGTGGTGGTGGACGTGGCCGGGGTGGTCGCCGCGGCGGATACCAACAGTACAACCCGAACTCGACCGGCCAGTTCTCCAGCACCAGCACCCAGTAGAAAGAAGAATAAGAGAGCAAGCAGTACGCAGCCGCAGCCGGCTGCACCACATAGCGTCCTCGCATCCCGCGCCGCACCGGCGTGTGTATTATTCCATGCATGTACGATAGATACACCAGAGTGGGGCAGGATCAAAAGACAAGGGCGACACAGCGGTCGATGGCGTCCTGTAGTGCCGGTTGGATGGCGGGGAACGCATCCCACAGCTTGGCCCAGCCGAGTGCGCAGGTGGTGCCCACTGCTGCGCCCGCGATTACCTGCGGCACAGTGTGGTATCCCAGCTCGACGCGACTCCACAATCCCAGTCCGGTAATACCCGTCAGCGCAGCATATTCCGCTGCTGTCCCCAACGGCGAGGTCGCGACAAGCGGCAGCAGCGGGAGGAGGTACGTGAAGTAGAAGCCCAACGCCGTGGAGTGGGTGCCTGTGGTTAGTTGATATGCGGCAGCTGGCACCTACTGGGGAAGCCGAACGTCTTCTTTGGACGCACGGGGGAGCGCTTCGCCTGCGGGGGTGGCGGGGGCGGACGCGGCTGCTTGATGGCATGCTTCACGACGCGGGCTGCCGTCAGCAACAGTCAACGTCAGAGTGGGTGGGGCGCGAGGAGAGCGCGCCAACGATGCCGAGGGCTGAGCCGAGCGCCAGCACTGACGGCACCAGGTCCGCACCGATGTGGGCATCGGCGCACCGTCCTTTATGCGGCAAGGTATCCGTGCGTCCTTGCCCACACCTCGGCCGGACCATTGGAGAGGACGGAACGCGCGGCGCTGAAGGCGCAGCGCAGCACGCGCAGCTCATCGTCTCTGTTCGCCTGTTGTCCCCCACCCTGCGCGCAAAGCCGGTCAAGAGCCCCTCCTCGCCTTTCGGATCGCTGTTCTGCTCTCGCAACGCACCAACGATCGTCGAGAGCAGTGCACCCGTGGCAAACCACACGGCATGGGCATCGCGCGTCCACAGGATGACCGCCGCGGTGCCGGCCGTGACGGTGACATGAGTCTGCGTCGTGTCAGCAGGGCGGGATGGGCTGCTCGGGCGGCAGCAGCGGGCCGCCAGCCGGCGCGGCGCGCACCTCGTCAAGAAACCAGAGGAGCAGACTTGGGTAGTCTGACGGGGGGTGCGTGAAGAACCCCATGGCGGTACCGGAGGAGACGTGCGCGCGGGTGAGTTGGAGAGTGGAGATGGTGCCGACGCAATGGGGGTCGAGGCTGAAAAGGTCCGACACTCCATGACATCATGGACTGTGCAGGTTGTCACGGCTCGGCAACATGGGAGAGCTGCCATGACCCAAGGACAGCGCGACTGATATCTGATCTGATCTGTTCTGAACATGTGGTCGCTCCTCCTGGTCGCTGACCACAGGCAGGGGCATCGCCGGCGACAGACGGCGCAGCCGGGGGCCTATGACGAGTTTGCGGCCATCAACAGAACGTCTGTCCTCCGCAGGCCGAGCGCAGTCTCGGAACGTCTCCCTTGCATTAGGCTGTCCAGTACCCGCCTAGCACAAGGCAGGTGCTGGTGCGGAGCGCCGTCGCCGTCATGGCTCATACCACGGCCACCAGCGCCAGGGACCGGCTGAGCAGACGACTGGCCCGACGCGGCATGGCACTCGTTGCTCGCGTGCATGGCCTGCCAGGCGCGAGAATTTGTCACCGGCTGCCGCCTCGCCGGCTGCCGATGGGGCAGGTCGTCAGCGCGCTCAGGAGACTGGCACGGCCAGTCGATCAGGCATCCGTCCGCATGCCGGGCATGCCTTGATAAGAGACGAGGAACATTCTCGGACCGAAGGTCGGCTACAACCGGTTGCTCCTGGAGATTGTCGAGCCACATGATGCTGACCGCTGCGCTTGTCACCACTTGCCTTGCGGTCACCACTGCTGGACGCTGGCGAGTCACTTGTCAGCTCGCTGACGTCCAATGCTCAATAGCCAGCCACGTGAGCGCCGGACGGCCGCCCAGCGTCTCGGGAGAGCCAGGCCGGCGGCAGGGTCCGCGACCGCAGGATCCAGGACGCCAGGATCAATGTAGATCACAAGCCTGTGGCCCCCCGTCATTCATCGTGCCCGTAAGGTCTCAGAGCCGTTGCTTTCCTAACCCCCCCGCTCTCCCCCGTCCCCGGTTCGTAAATGAAGACAAAGAATGTAATAAAAGCCAAAGCACTGGGCTCCCTGAGCAACGACCTGGTGGCTGTGATTCGCTGAGCCACAAGTGCTGTGGCGCCGGCGCTCTGTGCCAGCGGCCAGTGCTGCTGCCTCGCTGCTGCTGCCTCGCTGCTGCTGCCTCGCTGCTGCTGCCTCGCTGCTGCTGCCTCGCTGCTGCTGCCTCGCTGCTGCTGCCTCGCTGCTGCTGCCTCGCTACCGCTGCCCCCCCCACCTTGGACCCACCGACGGCCGCCCCGTATGTATTTCAGAGAGCGGCTTGTGCTCCGATGCGAGTGGGACTCGTGGTAAGACTGCTGCGGGGTCGGTCGCGGTCGCGTGTCGCCGCCACTGCGCCGGCTCACGACCTATTTTTCCGATTACCGACTTGCCGAGGTCAGGTCGGTATTGACAGACAAATCAGGACTACCAGTTTACCGCTGCCCACAGACGCGTGCCGTTGCCCCGCTGCCGCCCCGCTGCCGCCCCGCCGCCGCCGCCGCCGCCGCAGAGTCGCCTTGCCTGACTCGATCAATGGCCACGAGACAAAGGCGATAGTCGGTATTCTGCTGGGCCCGCGGTGTGCAGCACCAAGTGGTGTGGCCCAGAGGCGTCGAGCGGGGGACCAGTGGGGCCGCCGTGGAGCGCGCAGGGCGCGGAACGCAGAGGATGGAGTTTGCACCGATTGACCGGCCTCGTCGCAATCTAGCGCTGCAGTTTCCGGCACACTCCCAGGAACCCCTTGACCGGGCAGCTTTTGGCCGATGCCTCGGGCCAAAGGATACAGTTTCAGGCTGCGGCGGCGGAACCGTTCCTGCTTGTTTGTGCCGCCTTGCGATCGCAGCGACGAGGGAGACTCGCGGCGCGCGGCGCGCGGTCCGTCGGCATCCACGCCATGGTGAATGCGCGAGACGCTGCCGGACCGCCTACTCCCGACAGCGCTGAAAGACGCTTTTTGTCGGCCACCCCGTGGATGCCGGCAGGCGCTGCAGCTGCAGGTGCGACTCGACTTTTCGGCTGTTGCGCCACGCGAAGCGGAGACGACCGCAGCCAGGCTGCGTTTGGCGGCATTGCAGAGGCGGGACTGCGCCAGAAGCTACTCGGCGGCGGTGGATATTCTCGCGCATTCACGTGGCCAGGCGACGTCGGTGCACTGGCGGGGATTCTCATGGAGCAGGCATGCATCGCATGTGGACAAGAGGCGGGATGACGGTGGATACCGTGGCCGTGGCCGTGGCCGTGGCCCGCGACAGCAGCGTCCACACGTGCGCCGGACTGACCTCCGCCGCGTGCCGCTCTCTCTCGCATTGCTGCGTACGAGAGCGTCGCCGGTCGCCGGTCGCCGAGACGCCAACCTCTCTCAAACCTCTCTCCGACTCGACTCTCCGTTGACGCATGCAGAATGTGTATTTTTCTGCCCATTTTTATATTTTTATTATTATTATTATTCCCCTCCCTCCTGTTTTATCATATCAACACGATCACCGCCATCCGTGACGCCGAGCGATTATCAACTATGATTGCATTTCCCCGTCGGGAGCGGGCTATCGCCGAGTAAAGCCGCCGCGCTGGCACCGACCCCCCGTCGCCGCTGCTGCAGGCCTCCCGAGTCGAGCCAGTCGAGCCGGTGGCGGGGGCCTCTGTGGGTGGAGGGTGGAGATGCAGTGGAGTCGAGTGATACAGGAACACTCGCCCTGCGCTGCCCGCCTCCCGGCCCAGGGAGAAAAAAAAAAGTCAGCAGGTGCTCCGAGGGCCACCCAATCTCCGGTTAAATGACGAGCCGAACTGTGCGGCAGTGGAGGACAGACGGAACAAGGGGCGACGACATCTCTCCTGCCTCTTGTGCGCACTGGGCGACTGCCGGACGTCACCAACCTCGGCTGGCTCCTGCGGCGAGGGACCGCAGCGGGGCTCGTCGGCGCTTGCTGCAGCCGGATCGCACTGGTTGGCTGGTCGCCGTTCCTGGGTGAGTGGCTCTTGTATTGCCACACGCCTGGAGGCGAGACTGTGGTCCAGAGTCTCTCCGACAGGCGCTACTCCACTTTGTGACCTTGCGGGAAATAGTTGTATATATACGAGTGTCCACAGCCTACGTCTTGGAGCCCCCATTGTCCATCCCCCCCTCTCCTCCCTACCCCCCACCTACACCTCTTTTTCCTAAGTCACCCACCATGCAGGCCGAGATCAAGGCTTTCCAGGACGAGGTCAAGGCCACTGAGGCTTTCCAGAAGGTGAGCGCTCGTTTCCGGGACCATTATCGCAGGGGGCCTCACCACCACCACCACCACCACCACCACCACCACGACAACCACCCCCACCACCACCACCCGCGTCACCGCCATCGCGCCACTTGAACTTGCTGCTTCCGCACCTGTCCTCACGGAGACTTCATACCTATCCCGGTGCTCGACCAACAGCTGCGTCGTGGCGACGCCGTGACCAACCCCGGTGAACCCACTGCCGGCGCTCGGCCGCTCGGTTCGCTTATTTTCTGAAAACCTACCCGATCCCCTTCCACCGCCCTTCCGAACTTTTGGCTGGCCTCCTTTACTGACCCCCCGCAGCAACCCCGCTTCGCAAAGACGCTCCGCCCCTACTCGGCGGCGGACGTCGTCAACAAGCGCGGCACCCTCCCGCAGACCTACCCCTCCGATGTCATGGCCAAGAAGCTCTGGAAGATCCTCCAGTCCAAGGAGCGCGGCGAGGGCGGCGGCTGCACCTTCACCTACGGAGCGTGAGTGACACGATGGGCGACACGGGCACGGTCCGCGTCCCTCGCTCCCCCTTGACCATCCCCAAGCTGACCGAACAGTCTCGACCCCGTCCAGCTCACCCAGATGGCAAAGTCGCTCGAGACCGTCTACGTTTCCGGCTGGCAGTGCTCGTCGACCGCCTCGAGCTCGCTCGAGCCCGGACCCGACCTTGCCGACTACCCCTCCAACACCGTCCCCAACAAGGTCGCCCAGCTCTTCACCGCCCAGCTCTACCACGACCGCAAGCAGCGCTACACCCGCTCCACTGCCCTCGCCAAGGGCGAGAACCCCGGAGAGTACATTGACTACCTCCGCCCCATTGTTGCCGACGGCGACACTGGCCACGGTGGTCTCACCGCCGTCATGAAGCTTACCAAGATGATGGTCGAGGCCGGTGCCGCTGGTATCCACATTGAGGACCAGGCCCCTGGTACCAAGAAGTGTGGCCACATGGCCGGCAAGGTTCTTGTCCCCATCCAGGAGCACATCAACCGTCTCGTCGCCATCCGTTTCCAGTGCGACATTATGGGCACCACCAACCTCGTCGTCGCCCGTACCGATTCCGAGGCCGCCACCCTCATCACCTCCAACATTGACTCGCGTGACCACGCCTTCATCCTCGGCTGCACCAACCCCAGCCTCCCCTCGCTAGTCGACGCCATGACCCAGGCCGAGGCCGCCGGCAAGTTTGGCGCCGACCTCCAGAAGGTTGAGGACGACTGGATGGCTGCCGCCAACCTCCAGCTCTACAACACTGTCCTTGCCGACGCCCTTAAGAAGCAGGGTGGCAACGCCGCAAAGTTCCTTCAGGAGGCCGCCCACGCTTCCAACCTTGACGCCCTCAAGATCGCAAAGGCCAACGGCCTCAAGTCGGCTCCCTTCTGGGACTGGAACGCCCCCCGCACCCGTGAAGGCTACTTCCGCTACCAGGGCGGCACCTCGTGCGCCATCAACCGTGCCATTGCCTTTGCGCCTCACTCGGACCTGATCTGGATGGAGACAAAATCCCCCATCTACGCTCAGGCCAAGGAGTTCGCCGACGGCGTTCACGCCAAGGTGCCCGGCCAGTGGCTTGCCTACAACCTTTCGCCCTCGTTCAACTGGGACGCCGCCGGCCTCGGCCCCAAGGAGATGAAGTCGTTCATCTGGGACCTCGGCAAGCTGGGCTTCCTCTTCCAGTTCATCACCCTTGCTGGTCTCCACTCGAACGCCTACATCTCGGACCTCTTCGCCAAGAACTTTGCCAAGGACGGCATGAAGGCCTACGTCGAGCTCATCCAGCGTCGCGAGGCCGACGAGGGCTGCGACGTCCTTACCCACCAGAAGTGGTCGGGTGCCGACTACGCAGATGCCATGCTCATGACCGTCACCGGTGGTATCTCTTCCACCGCTGCGATGGGCAAGGGCGTCACCGAGGACCAGTTCAAGAAGTCGAAGTTGTAAGAAACGCACGTCATGTCGACCAAAAAGCGCCATCAAGAGTCGTCTGTACCTTTTAGCAGTGTTGCAGTAGCGGTCATGTCATTCCATGGGGAAGTCACACAGAAACAATGGGTCTGGCAGGTGCAGGGCTAGTCTGGTGCTGTCGGCGTGTCCACTGGTGAGGTGAAGCAGGAGCTAGAAGGTCGTGCGATCTGGTGGTGAGAAACGGTGGTGTGAACACGGGGTTGGGCAGGTGGTCGAAGCGGTCAGGATACCTCGGATCCCGCGGTCCTGGTGTTCCCCTGGACCCAGGGGGAGCAGCCAGGCAGGCGCTGGCAGCATCCCGAGGTGGACTGTCGGCTTCGTGAGATGGAAGTACAGAGGGACGTCGATTCCCGAAGGACATACTCGCAGATCCCGGGGCTCCAGACACGTGGAGGTGCTTATCCGGTTTAACCATCCCACCTTCAGGGCCGATAGAAGTGGAAGAAAGGCCGACGGAGGAACACTGCCGACATGCAATGCAGCGATAGTATAACAAGCTGCCAACGCACAATGCAGGCGAGAGCAAAACGAGCTGCCTTGGGGCAGGCGATTCCCCTCACTTGACAGATCAACGAGTCCTCCAATTGCGTCAGCCTCAATCCCCAAACTCGTGCACCCCCTAACCCTGCTTGCCATCTACAATCTGCCTCCTCTCGTCGAGCCGATAGATGAAGATCAGCGCGATTATCGCGCCAGATATATCTGCGTCTAGCAGGACGGGTTGACGCTCTGGGGACAAGACGCAGAGGGTCCTGATCTGCTCGAGTTCAACCACTCCAAGTGGCTACCGACTTGCCATCCCTTGTCCTCACCGCCCTCGAGGACCCGGTTCGTCACCTTGTAGTGCGCGCCGGCCCAACGACCCTAGTTGCGTCTATACGGGCAACCGCACGTCAATTGTCGTCCTGCCCATCGTCAGCGCCGAGGGGCTGGCCACTGCCCGCGTCATCTTCAGCATCCCCAAGTCCTGTGGACGGGTGTCGGTCAGGCTATAGGCACAGTGGCATCAAACGACACGCGGCCTACCCACCCTCGCGTCCCGCCCCCGCCAACTCGGGGATCCCTCATTGCCTCTGCGGTGCGTGCCCCGTGTCCCTCTGGCACTACGTGATGTTGAGGGTGCGCAACACCGAAGGCTGGGATCCATGTGCATCCTTATGTCGGAGTCCTTTGAACGTCACACAATGCCGCATGAGAGAGGATTAGCTGGATGTCGGCCGGCGGTACCAGAGGGCGCGGCGCCATGGCCTCCTTTCGCTCTCTTCTGGGCAGGTAATATGGCTTCCTTCCGTTTGCTCAGCCTCAGTCAGAATACTTGGATGCTCAGGGTGCTCCAGTAGACTTCGATTCGATGGTCGGAGCGCAGCGATAGCGGAGACCACGACGCTAGATGTCTAGTCAGGAGCTCTACAGCTGGTTTGCCATAAGCCATCAACGGGCGTCAGAGACAGATGCAGGCCCCCAACAGTTAATAGACGCGAGCCGGGAACTGGATACATAGGAATCGCCATTAGGGAGGAGACGCTCGACTTGATCGCCAACATCTTAGCTCCACATTACAGTAGTTAGGTATACTTATACGGCGCTCGGGCCGGGGTTCTGGTTCGGCACAGGACAGTCGTCGTTGACGCCAGCAATTGCGTAGCTTCCCCAGCGCCCACGCTTGGGCCGGATCGACTTCTTCCTGGTCTGCGAGCCAAGCACGCTCGTGACAAGGCCCGCACGGCCGCCCATAATCTCTACGAGGCGCTTGACGTCGCTCCACCAGACGTCCTCGCCGCGGCGCTTGCTCATGTCCGTGTCCGCCAGTACCTCGGGCATGCTGGCAAAGACAATCTTGGAGCCACGGATGGCGATCATGACGGCTGTTTCGGTCGACAGAGGCGTCTTGAGGCGGCCAGCCTGGGAGTTGGGGCGCGCGTGCTTCTCCAGGAACTGCATTGAGAGAAGCGCCATACGGGCGGCACGGGTGCGGTCGAGAGGGGACGGGACGAGGCCTTGGAGCGTGTGTCCAAGCTGGGCCGAACGCGCGTCAAACAACTGCTGGCCCTCCTCCTTTAGGATCTTGGTGACCACATCAGTGGTGTACACGTTCGAGGACTTTTCGGAACTAGAACGTCAGCTAGTGTTTAGCCCTGCGTCACTCACCGGATAACCAAGCGCCCCTCTTGCTTGCCCTTCTCATCGAGCTTGTACCGTTCCTTCAGGAACTCAACGTCCTCGAGAAGAGTTCTCAACGAGATACCCTCCTCTGGTGTGTAGACGAGTACGGCACCGACGGCCAAGGCGCCGAGGGTTGCAAGGTAACCGCTCATTCCTCCTTGAGTCTCGACAACGAACACGCGGCTACGCGAGGCAGATGCGCTCTGCTTAATCGCGTCACAGGCATCGACCAGGGAGTTGAGCGACGTGTCAGAGCCGAGCGAGAAGTCGGTAAGCGGCACGTTGTTCGAGAGGGTGGCTGGCAGGTGGATCATGGGGATGTGGAGAGCGGGGTACGACTTGCGTTCCTTTTCCAGCATGGTAACAGCGCTGAACGCTTCGAAACCGCCGATAAGGAGGAGACCATCCAGGTTGTGGCGTTGGATGGCGGCGGCGACGGCACCCATGTCGATGTTGGGGAGTGTACGGTTGGTACCCAGCTCGGATCCTCCGCGGGTCGTCCAACCGTCGACCCGCAGCCACGAGAGTTCGACCACGTTGTCGTCAAGAAGACCCTCAAAGCCGTTGTAGATACCGAGCGGGACGTGTCCGCGCTCAAGACAGAAGCGAACCACCTGGCGGGTCGCTGCGTTCATACCACCAGCCGGAGCACCGACGCTGGAGGGTTAGCATCAGAAAGGGCACGCCACACTTACTGGACGATGCCGACGTTGAGGCTCTGGCTCTCTGGCACACGGTTGTCCCTGTTAAGGGTGCTGCTGACGCGGAAGGCGGTGAGCATGTCGCGGAACTCAAAGTCGCGGTACGAGACGGCCTTTGCAAAGTCCTTTGCTTCGATTGCAGCAGCAACGGCCTGCGTGCGTGCGACAGCCTCGAGAAGCGGAATCTTGGTAATCTTGTTTTCCTGGATGCCAATCATGTACGAGGGCGTCTGGGGAGTCGCCTCGAGTAGGGCCTCGACTGCCTTGACGCCTTGCAGTGTGGCCTGGGGAGCGAGTCAGCAACAAGCTCGGGTCTTGACAACTTACCAGGATACGGTCCTCGGCGGTGGGCTTTCCTCCACGCTGAGTGTGGCCAAGGGTCGTGACGCGCGTGTCGAGCCCAAGGCGGTCGACGAGCACCTTCTTAACGTACTCGCCGTCAATGTGTTTAAGGTTCCGGTCATGCGCTCCCTCGGCGACGATAATAATGCTCTTGCGCTTCCCGAGCAGACGGTGCTGGTGGAGCAGATCACACATCTCGTCTTCCCAGCTGTCCGTGTCAGGGGGATTCTCGGGGATGAAGATGTAGTCGGCGCCGGTGGCCACACCAGCCATAAGCGCCAGCCACCCGCAGTGACGGCCCATGACTTCGATGACAAACGCGCGAGAATGGGACGACGCGGTAGACGAGATCGAGTCGACAGCCTCGCAGATGCGGTGGAGAGCCGTGTCGGCGCCAATGGTCAAGTCGGTCATTGACATGTCGTTGCTGCACGTGTCAGTCGCGGGCGGGAGACAAAGGACGGGCGATGCTGCTCACTCGATGGATCCAACAAGACCAACAATGTTCAGGTGCTGAAAGTTTTCAAACTGCTCATCGTCAATGTCGCCGTTGGTGTGCAGCTCTTTGATCAGGTCGGGCCACTCGGCGCGGAGCGTGTCGGCGCCGGTGAGGGAGCCGTCGCCACCGCAGACGGCAAGACAGTCAATGTCGAAGCGGATAAGGTTATGGGCCGCACGGAGGCGGCCTTCGCGAGTGCGGACTGATGGCGAGGTTAGCAACTGAGAGGCGGCGCGACGAGAATGTGTTGCACTCACACGCGGGGCAGCGCGACGAGCCGATGAGCGTTCCACCTTCACCGAGCCATCCACGGACGTCGTCCCAGCCGACGCGCACAATGTAGCGATCCTTGAGCGACTTGCCGCTGTCGTCGTCCTCCTCGGTCATAAGGTGGACGTGCTCGCTGAACGTCGCGGCCACCTCGTCCGGGTCAGCCTCGCCGGCGCCGTCGCGGAGGAGGGCGCCGTAGCCAAAGGTCAGGGGCGCGTTGGACAGGGGATTGATGGCGTCCGGGTCGGTAATGTCATAGGGCATGGGCGTCCAGGCGGTCGAGGCCCAGTGGTCGCTGGTCGGCTCGGAGGGCTCTGTGAGCTGGTTGACAAACGTGTTGAAGCCGACGCTCTTGGGGTTCATGGCGAGAGCGCCGCTCATGGAGCCACCGCGGGTGGACGCCGGCGGCGTCGGGTCGGCCGCATTGCCGCGCACAAGGCCCTCCCAGCCCTCGCGGATGATGTATGCCTCGCAGCCGCTGTGCGGGGTCAGCGCTTCGTCTCTTGCAGGTGTGCTGGTGCTCGGCGCGACGCCGACATGTCGCGGTGCGCACGGATACGGGCCGATTGAGAAAAAAATTGTGACGTAATTTGCTAATCGCGCCCCATATCTCGAGCGGGGGTCTATCTGCGCCTCCCGCTATCAAGCGACTCGAGCCCCATGGATGCACGGGAGCACTGGATGCACTGGAGCACTGGATGCACTGGACGGATGCACTCACCGCGCAATGCCATAGCGGACGACTGCACGCACTGCGGGGGGTCAGAAAGACAGACGAGGCGGAGCACTTGGGCGACGCGGAGCCGCCCTGGCCGACCAACTGACCTGCAGCGTTCATTCCCGCAGAGTCGCCTCCGGAAGTCAGGACACCAATCTTGTGGCCGCGCTCGCGCTTGCGGGGGCGATCGGGGACGGGCGAGGCGGAAAAGTGGGCGTGCACCTCGGGCTGCGGCGACGCGGTCAAGTGCGCGTGCGCCTCCTCCTGCCCGTCGGCGAGGACCATGTCGTTCGCGGGCGCTGCGCCGTCCGCAGGGGCATGGGTGCCGTTCCCGAGGGCGTGGGGATTCGGGGTGACCGAGCCGGGACTGACGTCGTTCGGGTTGAAGTCGTCGTCGAGGTGGTGCTGGTGGGCGAGAAAGGACATGGATGGGGTTGGATGGGGGAGAGGGAGAGAGAGAGGGGAGACGTGAGAAATGCATCTGGCAGCGTGTGGAGCATGCCGGCGGCAGTGCGGCACGGGCGCGCCGCCCATTGGCCCGCGCGGCGGCGGTGGGTATCCCCCGGATTCGAAATCACCACCCCACGCACATGTGTGGCGGGGAGGGGATGCCGAGTGCAGCACGGCAGGGATGTTGCTGGACACCTCTTGCTGCTTGGCCATGGTCTGTGCATTCTGGCCGCTGGGGGCTGCGTGAGCACGGCTGCAGCGACTGGCGTTGTGGCCGGGGGGTGGAGGCCGGGGGGGCAGGGGCCAGGACGGCCAGGACAGCCAGCGGCGCCCATTCGACTCTGCACGGGGTCGAGTGGGCGACGCGCTTGGGCTCACCGTCGAGGTGCCTCCCGTGGACATGGAGCACGAGAACGGGCCAGAGATCCCCGTGGTGGCAGCGGGGGCCGCGGAGTGGCGGCGGCAGCCCAGGGACAGCATTAAGAGTGACATGACGGGACATCGTTAAGACAAGACTACTAGAAACACAGCGACCACCGCGCGGAACGGGCCCCCCCGACGGGCGCCGCCCCCCCCCCCCCGGGGGTGGGCCCGGCAGGCCAGGCGGGCCCGGCCGGCCCCCCCCCCCTCCCCCCCCCCCCCCCCCCCAAAGGCAGACCCCTACACCCCCGCAGGCGCAGGCCGGAACCACACCTCGTCCCACCCCATCTCGCGGCCCTTGCTCGCAACGTGCCGCGCAAACACGTACCAGAACACGACCGCCACGAGCACGCCCTTTGCAAGGTTCTTGAGGTGCCACAGCGTCTCGGCCGGGTCGTGCGCCGGCCGCCGCGCAAGGCGCGACGAGACGACGCGGTTGACGCGCGAGACGACGCGCTTCTTGCCGCGCCGCGCCGACTGGCCGGGGGCGACACTTGCCCCAGCGCACGGGCTCTCCCCGCCCTTGCCCGTCGCACTCACACCGGCACCCACGCACACGTCGACGCAGCGCGCAGCGCGTGCCCGCGCGACGCTCTCGCGATACCCGTCGACACAGCGCTCCATCGCATCCCACCACGTGAACCCGCGGATGCCGTCCGTGCACGCCGCGGCGGCCATGGCGGCGCGCTCGGTGTGGTTGCCGGCCGCGCGCAGCAGGAGCGCAGCGTAGCCGTCCACCACCGTGGGGAAGAGCGGGTGCGATGCGTTGCGGCAGATGGTCGGCCACGCTGCGCCGGCCCCCGGGTGCTCCAGCAGGAGGCCTGTTGTCCCGTGCGTCACCAGGTCGCGCGTGCCCTCTGCGTCGAGGCCGACCACCGGCTGTCCCGTCAGCGCCTGCCAGTGCAACTGAGCGCAATGCTACTCACCAGGCCCGACGCAAGCGCCTCGAGCACGACCTGCCCAAACGTCTCGGTAAAGCTCGGGAACGCAAACACGTCCGCGGACGCATAGCACGCCGCCAGATCCGCCCCCGAGCGGTGGCCCATGAACGCCGCGTCGAGCTGCTCGGCAGCGCAGATGCTTTCGAGCTCGGCGCGCGCGGGGCCGTCGCCGACAAACACGAGCTTGGGGATGGACTCGGGCGCGCTGGCGCCGCCGCCGCCGCCGCCGCCAGGGGCCGCCAGCATCTCCCGCATGCGCGCGTACGCGCGCAGCAGGAGGATCAGGTTCTTCTCCCACGATATGCGGCCGACGTACAGCAGCACCACGCGTCGCGGCAGCGCATTTGCCGGGTTAGCGGTATCGATCGTGGCGCTGATGCCGCCGACCACGTCCTGCCCGGCCGTGGCCATGACGACGGGACTCGCGGGCGGCGTGAGCGGGAGGCTCGCCTTGCGGCCCGAGTGGTGTGCGCCTGCGGCTGGGCCAGTAGGGATCCACTTTGCGGCAACGTGCTTGTCCTTTTCCACCAGCGCCGGGGCTGCGACGGGCGCGGCGCCAACGCCCCAGGCAGCGCGCATGGTGGTGGAACGCTTGGCTCTGCCAAACTGCGCCAGGTCGACGCCGCGCGGCCAGAGCCGGACGTCGGAAAATGCCTGGCCCTCGAGCATCGCCTTGGTCGATGGCGAGGGGCAGAGGGTGAGGAGCGTCCTGAGGTGTCAGTGTCAGTCGTGACTGTCGCCGCACTTGGAGTAGAGCCACCGCTGGAAACGCCACATGATGGGCTCGAGCCAGGCCATGCCGAACAGCGTCGCGTAGGTCGCGAGGTTGCTGCGCGCGTCAGCGCCGCCCAGTGTTCCCGTCCAGTCGCTCTGCGTACGTGTGGTAGCTGGCGACGACGGCGCCGGCAATGCCCGTGCCAATCGCCGGCCCGTGCTCGCCGACCCACTCCTCGCCCGCCCAGCCGAGCTCCATGGCCATGAGCGTCTGCGCGCCGAGCCAGATGGGGTCGACAAAGTGGACGACGTCGGGCTGGAAGTCCTGGATGGTGCGCAGGAACTTGGGGCGGAGGAAGTTGAGCTGCGGTGGGGTTAGTGTTGAGGACGGGCGGGCTGTAGGGCTGCCGCGGCTGCGAGGGCAGGGCACGGCGGCCGCCTCGGTGGTGTGAGGCACAGCACGACTACGGCTACAATGGTGCAGAGGGACACGATGGAGGCCGCGGAGTCTGGCACCGCAGGCGTATCTACCGCGTCGTAGGTCGCATCACCGCATCCGTGCTGCCCGCACCGCACGGCCGCACCGCACGGCCGCACTCACCTTGAGGCCAGGGTACACCACAAGTGGCACGCCTGCTGTTCCGACAAGCGGGTGCGATGCGTAATGGCTCTGTGTCGTCAGGCGCTGCCCCCCCCCCCCCGCCCCCCCCCCCCCCCCCCCCCCCCCCGGGCCCACGCACCATGCCCGTACCGGGCCCGAGGAGCATGCACTGGTGGCCCTCCCGTTCCAGGTGCTCGAGGAGGCGGGCAAGCGTGCGGGTCACGCCGTCGACTTTGGGGAGGAAGTTTTCTGCCACCCGTCAGTACAGAGGCCCAAGCTGGAGCGTAGCGCGTTGCACTCGCGCATTGCGGTCGGCACGCACCAGTGACAATAACAATGCGCAGGCCGCGGCGCCCGCGGCCGCCGGCGAGCCACGCCTCGCGCGCGTCCCGCTCCTGTAGGGTCATCCCGGGCCGCCACGCATGGCGCTCCTCGTCGGCGCGGAGGGCGGCCGAGGCAGCGGCGGCTGCGGGCTCGGGCATCTCGAGGTCGGGGACGGGGTCGAGGTCGAGGTCGAGGGGCGGGGGGAGGGCGAACGCGGGGGAATCGAGCCCGGCGTGCGGGTGCGCCGGGCCCCGGGAAGGAGCGGCAGCGGCTGCGCCCACCGCTGGCGTCATGGCGGACGCCAGCGAGGGAAAGGTCTTGGGCGTCAGTGGCGGCGTGAGAAGCGACATGGTGGAGCGCGCTGAGGGTGACGAGGGCGCGCGCGCGGGCAGTGTTGTGTTCCGGGGTGCAGGGGGCCACGGGCGTGGGGAACGGGCACGACGGGGACGGGTACGACGGCAGGCGGACTGGGCAAGTCGAAAACAGCGAGATGGCCTCTGCGCGGTGTGTGAGGGAGAGCGTGCAAGCCTGCGCGAGCGGGGTGAGTAGTGGTAAGAGGATGAGTTGAGATCAGTACGTGCCCGGAGGCCAGTGTCGCGCCTCTTATTTGTCCACAGCGGCTGGCCTGTCTGTTCCTCCCTCGTGCATTCTCGATCGCAGCAAACGCAAACCTTTCGCCTCGGCTCCATGCCCAGGCGATGGGATCCCCAACGCCTCGAGCTGAGATTAATACCCAGAGGCATTGGCCAGGACAGTGGGCGGCGGGGCCGAGCCGTGGTGCGACTCGGCGCGTCGCGCTGCGGTGTGTTTGCCGCTGAAATCCGGCCGCCAGGGGTGCGTGGGCGACGGGCAGAGCCCATGTGGGTGGCCGGGCATGGGGTTGACGGAGACGAGCGGCGGGGCACGTTCGTTCATAGCGCCGGGGCTGCCCCGCCGGCGACCTGGCGCCGAGGTCGGGACGGGGACCCGCTGGGCATACGCAGGATGCGGGTGCTCGCGGGGGGGGGAGGTAGGGCAGAGCCAGAGCCAGAGCCAGAGCAGAGGCGATGGGCAACGGCAACGATGAAGTGAGTAAACGTGCACAACAGTCGAGAGTCAACGTGCGTCCAGAGTTAGGAACAGAACAGTCTGTCGATCAATGACGTAGACACGTGCACACCGAACAGCCACGTGGCGGAATCCAGAACCGGGGATAACGGGGGATGCCGGCGCCGGCGCCGTGCGGGATGCATGAGACGGCAGCGCAGGGGACAGAGCTCTATGCATGGCATGCTGGACGGGTGCAAGGTCGGAGGGCCCCGGAGCAGCGTGGGGAGCATGGCAGCGATGCAGGGGCCTGGGGTTGGTGCGGGGGGGGAAGTTGAGACCTGGGCAGCGCGGCAGGGGCGCTGGTGGTGGTGGTGGTGGTGGTGGTGGTGGTGGTGGTGGTGATGCCGCCGCAGCTGCGGCTGTCGGTGCTGATCCTGGTGCTACTGGTGCGGGGGTTGCTACTGTTGCTGCTAGTGCCGCTGGCGCTGCTGGTGCCGCTGGCGCTGCTGGTGCCGCTGCCGCTGCCGCTGCCACCACCCCGCCGCCGCCTTGTATCACACCCCAGCCCATAACCCCCCCACCGCTCTCCGCCGCCCCCGCGACCAGAGATGTACAGATCATCCACCGCTGCCATACGCAGCAAGGTGCTAACAGGAGCGGGCCGAGAACGCACTCCTAGACGGCACTCTTAGCCAGCACTCGACTTGGAGTGGGTCCCATCCGGTATGGCCGGGGCAGAAAGACTAGGGATGCAAGGGCAGGATGCAGATTCCTGTGGCAGGCTGCGGCAGGATTGGCGATGCCATGGAGCAGATGCTACGAGGCGGATGCTAGGAGCGGGAGGATACTGTGGCCAAGGCAGATGCTACGAGCCAGATGCTATGAAGCCGTAGCAGATGCGCACGCCGAGCAGATGCTATGGAGCAGATGCTACGGCTATGGAGCAGATGCTATGAGGCTGGTGCTATGAAGCAGTTGCTACGAGGCAGGTGCTATGCAGCAGATGCTGCGAGGCAGCTATGAGCCAGCTACGAGGCAGATGCTACGAGGCAGATGCTACGAGGCAGATGCTGATGCTACGAGGCAGATGCTACGAGGCAGATGCTACGAGGCAGATGCTATCCATAAGCAGATCGACGAGCAGAAGCTGCAAGCAGAGGCTACACCCAGAGGCTATAAGCAGATGCTATGGCAGCTGCTATAAGCGGCGGCTATAAGCTGCGGCTATAAGCTGCGGCTATAAGCAGATGCTATAAGCAGTGGCTATAAGCACATGCTAAAGCAGAGGCGATAAGCAGCTGCCATCAGCGTGGCAGAAGCAGATCCTATTAGCACATGCGATACGCAGCCATGCAGCTAGCACCCAAGCACATGCCACCAGGCAGCACACCGGCCCGACACCGGATACACCACAGCCGCCGCCGGCACACCGGTCCCCGACGCCGGAACCCGCGGCGGGGACCCCACGTGTTGGCCACGGTGACAGCCACGCCGCGGACAGTGGCCAGTTGCCCGCTGCCGTCGCGTTGCCCGCGCTGCCCGCCGCTGCCCGCCGCTGCCCGCTGCCCGCCGCTGCCCGCTTCCCGCCGCTGCCCGCTGCCCGCCCCACTCGGCCGTCGCCGCCACCCGCCGGATCCGCAACGCTAAACGCTAAACCGCGCCTGGCGACACCCCGCCGGCCCCTGCGCGGGCGGACCTCGGCGACGGCGCGATCCAGTCGGCGATCCCCTGGGGCGGGGGGTGAAACCTCGATGACGGCCGTGTGTGTGGAGCGTGCGGCATGCGCCCGGGACGTCACGGTGGCGCTGTGTGTGTGGGGGTGAGTGTGTCGGTGTGTCGGTGTGTCGGTGTGTGACGGTGTGTGGCGGCTGTGTGTGTCGCACGGGCTGTGTGTTTGCCGCGTGTGCCTGGTATGCCGTGTGTGCCGCGTGTTCCGTGTGTGCCGCGTGCGCCCCTGCCCCTGGGCCCTGCCCTGGGCCCTGCCCCGCGTCCACTCTGCCGACGGCACGCTGGGCGAGGCGAGTCTGGCGCGATGCGCTTGTCGGTTCCGAGTGCCAGCCAACCAGCGCTTCCCGCGTCCACTTTTCGACTCGATATCGGGGTGGGGTTTTTATCTGGCCCCCCTGTGTGGTGCTGGCTGGGGGGGTTCTCGTCGTCGGTGTGATGTGTCTTCCCCGGCGTCCTCTGTACGGACGGCCTCATGCATGAGCGTTCAGGCGGGGATGCACTCTGCGCATGCACTCTGAATGCTCTGCGCATGCACTCCGCACATGCACTCCGCACCTGCACTCCGCGCATGCACGTCGCGACACCAGGGAAGGCAGCGGTGACTCCCCGGCGCGATTGCAAATTCCAAATGGCCCGGTGTGAAATGCCTCCCCCCCTCCCATTGGCTCCCGCGCCCGCTGCCACAACGGCGGAAATAGAACCCGCCCACCGCACGGCGCATAACCCCGGCCGCCGCCTTCCTTTATAGCGCCGCGCCCCGCCGCCCGTCGCTCTTTTTTCTCCCCCCATCCACCATCCCAAGCCATCCACACCACCGTCGTCGCCACCAAAACGCCTCTGCTCCCCACCTCCCCGCCCCGCGCCCTGCCTGTAAAGCCTTGGGCATTCTCCACAGCGTCCCCTCCTCGTGTCTGAATCTCTCAACTCTGCCTACTCTTCCATCGTCCGCAATGTTCTCCACCGTGAGTGTCTGCTGCTGCCCGCCGCTCCCGCCCCCTGCTCACCCCCCAGGCCTAGATTCCCTTCCCCACCAGGAAGCCCATCGTCCACCCCGGCGATTCTCTAGTAACTCTTCTACCCCCCGTATAAAGTCTGTCTTTGAACCCCCCCCGGTTCTAGTATCTGCCCATCATGGCGTCCTTCACCATCACCCCCCGTCCCCTAGCCTCCATAGTGTCCACAAGCGTGAACACCACACCGTCCACCAACCCCGCCCCGTCACAAGCGCAAGCTCGGGACCCCTCGCACACGTTCCGGTAATCGCATCGTCCACCCCAGAGCCACCTACCGGCCTCTCCGCATTGACCCTCGCGCCAAGCCCCGATTTCAATACCAGCGCCATTTCCACGCTGCAGACGGAAACCACCGCCCTTTCCTCGCTTCCTCCCGCCCCCACCGACCCCACCACCACAATGAACGTCCAGGACCTCTTCTCGTCCGCCGCCCTGCCCGGCTTTGACTGGGACCAGTTCCTCGTTGGCGACGCCGACCGCGCCGCCGTAGAGGCTGTCACCGCCCTCGACAAGGAAGACGCGTCGTCGCAGGCAAACTCGCCCGCGTCCGTCGCAGAGTCGACCGAGTCTGAGCAGAGTGCCTCGCTCGAGGTTGGCGACATGTTCAAGTTTGACCTCGACGCCTTCCCCACCGCGGGCATCACCCACGACCCCTCCGACCTCCTCTCCTCCTTTGCTACCCCCGCCCCGGCGACGGCCACCCCGACCCTCGCTGCCGACCCCACCATCCTCGGCACCTTTGGCTCGTCCTTTACCGCTGCGGACCTAGGCAGCCTGGCCGCCCTCGGCACCGAGCTCGAGCTCGGCAACATTCTCGGCCAGCTCGCTGCTCAGCCCACCGTCGCCCCCACCCCGGCCGCCTCCACCCCCAACCTCCCCGAGGCGTACGCCGCACTTGGCTGGCCCCTGAAGAGCACGACGTCCAGCACTGCTTCGCCTGCTCTTGCATCGCTCGCCATGAAGCGCAAGGGCTCGGACTCGTCCGACGACGTGCCCTCGCCCAAGCGTCCTCGCGGCCGTCCCCCGTCGACCATCCCCACTGCCAAGCGTCCCTACCGCCGCCAGTCGAAGAATGGCCTCAGCCTTTCTCAGCTCGCCGCCGCTGCCGCCTCTGGCAAGCCCGTTGTCGTTGACACCAAGCCCGTTCTCCCCGCCGACGATGCCGACGAGGACGACGCCCCCACCCCCGTCCGCCTCACATCCACCGGCAAGCCCTCCACCGCTCGCCCCAAGGCCGTCGTTCCGGAAAAGTACATGAAGAACGGCGAGGCCCAGGCCATCACCGGCATGACCACGGAGCAGATTCTCTCGTTCCCCAACTGGTCGGCCCTCATGGAGTGCGTCGACGAGCCCCACCGTGCCGGCGCCGAGGTCTTTGGCAAGATGATCACCGAGAACCGTGACAAGGCCAAGTGGGCTGCCAAGAAGTCGCGTGACGAGCGCAAGGCCAAGGTTGAGTCGCTCGAGGGCCAGGTCGACGACCTCCAGAGCAAGATTGCCGAAATGCGCGGTCTGCTCTTGGGTCTTGTCGGCCGCGGCCTCGTCCCGCTGTCCGAGGTCGAGGCGTTCATCTAAATGACCGCGCCTTGCCTCACCCTCTCCTCTCCCCCCATCGTGGTCAAGTGGCCAACCATCTCTGTGGTCCCCCCTCTGCCTGTCCCCTGCTCGCGCCTGGCGCTGAGCCCCGGGATCGCCGACAGGACGAGTCATTGACGCCTCATGGTCGTCACCAAGGTCGCGCTCCGCCCTCCCCGGCTAGCGCCGCGTCGCCCTCTGCCTCAGCCCTGCGCGCCAGGCTGTTACCCCGCACGGCGCACGCACAAGTACGCATGCGCTAGCCCGTCTAGTGCAAGTCGTTTCTCCTTTCCGCTCCTTTTTCCTCTTCGTTTCGCTCCTTTTTATTTATTCCATACTCTATATTGTCCCAGGACCCCTCAACCCCTCCCAAAAGCCGTTCAGGCCCGCCCGCGCTGGCGCCCTTCGTCCTCCTGGTGGCACGTTTGATAGCCGAATGAACAGTGTTGACGACTACGAGCTTGGCGAGCGCGGCAGATTACACTGAGCAGATTGCGCTGCGCTGATAGACCTCGCACAGATAGCCCTGGCGCAGATTACGTTAGCTGCTGGTCGCCACTGACGCGTCCCGCCGCGGCCATGTCCGCTTGGAGCCGTCCACTCTGTCGTCATTTGCCGAGGTCATGAGATGTTCGCCGTTTAATGGAGCCCTCCAGTCCGACGACGCTTCTCACGCGCAGCTCTCGCACACGACTCGCACAAGCGACCCGCTTCTCGAGACCTCTGTTGACCACCACTCCACACGCCCCAATGGTCTGCAGCACGCCCGCCTCCTCGTCGCCGACACCGCACGAGGCCGACCCGCCACCCGCCAACACCTGGGCCCTCTGGGCGCCGCTCAGCGACGCCGGCGAGGCCCTCTTCAATCTCGCCACCGCCGCAATGTGTCCCGAGGCCGCCCACGCCGGCGGCGCTGGGCCAGCAGCCGCTGCCGCGGATACCAAATCCAACGGCGCCGGCGCTGGCGCCAGCGCCAAGGCCGCGGACAAGGCTACGCGGCCGTGGGCCACGCCCCGCCCCGATCCCCCCCTCGCCGCCGCGTATACTGCTGCCACCCCCGCCGCCCCCGCCCCTACCAGCCCTTCCACCACCCGCACCGGCACCATCCCAACGTCCGCCCCCGGCCCCGGCGCCCCCACCCCGCCCGCCCGGCCCCCCTCCCCCGCGGTGCCCCCCAGCCTCACCGGCCTCGCCGCCAGCCACCCGTACTCGACCGCCTTTCTCCTCGGCGCGGCCCTCAGCGCGTCCATACTCGCTGGCGCGGCCGCCGGGCGCGTCGCGATGGGCCGGGTGGGGCAGCGTGCCGCTGCAGCTGCGGGCCCTGGCCCCGCTGCTGGCGCCCCTGCGGGTGCTGCACCCCTGGCCACAATCGGCGGCGGCACTAGCGCCAGCGCCGCCGCTGCACGCAAGCCCGGTTCCAACGGTGCGATTCCCGCGTCCCCCATCGCGCTGACCATGGCCGAGTACGACGCCCGCATCGGGCGCGTCGAGGCGCTCGCCCGCGAGATGACCCGTGAGCAAAAGGCGTTTGCCGACACGGTCGTCGGCCGCATGCTGCCCGGAATCGAGGGGCGGCTGGCAGGTATCGAGGCGGGCCTTTCCCCGCAGGCGCAGGCGCAGCTGCACCTCGATGATGTCGAGGAACAAATGGGCGAGGTGCTCCGCGAGCTGAGAGAGCTGCGCGAGGGCCGCGACATGGAGCCGTGGGGCGCCGACGCGCGGGCGTGGGCTGCGTCGCAAGAGTCAAGTGCCGAGGCCGACGAACGGGTGAGTGCCTTGCAGGCAGGCCAGGGTGTGGTCTCTGGCTCGGCGCTGACGCTGCAGATCCGGGAACAGCTCGGGCTGGTCCAGGACATGCTCGAGACGGCCACGGCAGACAAGTTGGTGGGTAACCTGCCGCACATGCGCGTGCCACTCGCCTTGCGAACCCACGCTGACACCCAGACGAAAACGGACTTTGAGAACCTCCTACGGACCATGCTTGCCGGGCTCGGCGACAACATACCCGTGACCCGCCTCGAGCAGCTCGAGCAGAGCGCAATCGGCAAGCTCGACAAGCTTGAGACCGAGCTGCAAGCGATCCGGTCGCGCCTTGGCCCCGTGGGGGCCGTGGAGGCTGCGGGGGGTGAGCGGAGCGCAGCCGCGGCGGCGGCGGAGAGACCTGCGAATGCGGAGCGCGAGCGCCACGCCAAGCTGCCGGCAGCGCATGCGCCGCATGCTGTCCCCAGTCTCAACGATCTTGCCAACGAGGGACTGCGCGAGCACCACGCGCAGGCACATGCGGAGCCTGTCGCCGCGGGCATCACCAATGGAGCGCCTGGCGGCGGCACCGTTCCCCATCTGCAGCCGGCGACCGCTGTCGCGAGCGCGAATGAGAGTGCGGAGCGCGAGCCCGCGCCCGCGCCCGACCTGACCAAGCGCGCGACCGCGCAATGGCCAACCCCATCACTCCCTCGTAAGCGATCCTCTGGAAGCCCTACCCGTCAGGCTAACGACGTAGCACACGTGCAAGGCGCGCCTGCGGCATGGCCCGACGCGAACGAGTCGCACAGCGCGCCCACGGGCAGGCCCGCCCCCCCGAGGCCTGCGATGGAGCCACACCCCGCCGCGGCATGGCCCAACACGATGGAGTCGCACGGCGCGACCTCGGCTCCGGCGCCGCCGCCTTTGGCCCCCGACGCGTCGACACCCGCGGGCCCGCGTCCGACACCCCGACACCCGCCTCCGCCGCCTCACCCGCACCCGCGCCTGCCATCCCTCCCCCCGTCGCTCCGCGCTCAGCAGCCCGAGGTCCTCGACGTCGACGACTCGGGGCAGTGGTCCTTCCGTCTCCGGGGGCTGCCGCAGGCGACCGCTGCCGCCGCTGCGGCGGTCGCAGGTGCAAAGGAGCAGATGGTGGTTCTGTCGCATGCCTGGGAGGAGAGCGAGTGTGCGCCGGGGTATCAGTTCAAGTCGTAAGTCGGTCGCAGCGCGCGGGGCGCATGCGTTGCGTCCGGCTCGCGTGCTGACACTCCACAGTCGCGGGTCCATCGCTCTCGGGCCGTTCACCACGCTGGTAATCTACACGTCGCCGACCGAGGTCGACATGGTCCTGGTGGACGGCGCGTGGTGGCGCTGCAGCCGCGAGGGGGACGTGTACACTATCCGCGAGCGGGTCGCGTCCGCTGGGGGGAATGCTGGCCGGCTTGCGCAGACGTGCTAAGCGATGGGCGTGTGGACGCTGGATCCCTATCGCCAGTGGCCGTGTGCCAGTGTGCCAGTGTGGCCAGCGTCGCCAGTGCAGCCAGCGTCGCGAGTGTGGCCAGCACCACCAGAGTCGCCAGTGTCCCCAGTGTCGCCAGAATCGCCGGTCGAAAGATGTCTTGTCATAGAAAACAAAAAAGAAAACAAAAACAAAAACAAAAACACAACCAAAAGAAAAGTCCTGTGGCCATCCCACGGTGTGCCGGTTCAGAGTTGTTAACCCATATTTATTCTCAATCACCTTGTCAACACCACTCCATGTCCACCGCTCTGCTTATGTATCAAATGGCCGCAATACGAGTGGGCCCTGTGGCGATGCGAGTGGGTCGTGGGCTGAGAACGGGTCTATGTCGTCGAGTCGCGGCAGAAACCAACGGCGGCATGGCTGGCTCGGGTCCCGAGTCGACAGGCCACGGGCAAGAGCCGGCAGCGGACGCCCCGACGGGCCCCGAGGTGCCGTCGGTGCCGCAGACATCTGCGACGAGGTTGCATGCTGTATGCAGCGCGCAGCACGTAGCATGCAACGAGGGAGAATCGGCCCGAGCTGTCCTGCCGAGGTCGCCCGTACCCGTCTTCCGTCATTGTCGCTGATATCCGAAGCGACTTCGGATCCGAGATCGGCCATTGTCGAGTATCGACATCTTGCGTTCAAACCTCGACCCTCGCGATCTCGACCCTCGCAATCTCGACCTCGACCTCAACCTCGACCTCGACCTCGAGCCCGACCTCTACCTCGACCCCGACCCTCTCTACCTCGACCCCGAACCTCTTGACCTCGACCCCTCACATCTCTCACTCGCACCACATCTTCATCCACCTCCAACCCCCAACCCCAACCCCAACCCCAACCCCACAACACACACGCACGATGCCCGCCCCGCCCAACATCCACCTCACCCCCGCGCAGCTCGCAAAGCAAGCAGAGCGCAAGGCCGCCAAGCTCGCGCGCAAGGCGGCGAGCGCAAACAACAACTCTGCCGAGGCGGCCGCGGAGCGCGAGCGGCGCCGGATCCTGCGCCGCGAGTGGGCGCCCGTCACGTCTAGTGGCAGGGCGAATGGAAGCGGTGCCGGGGGCAGCGGCAGCTCCAGCGCCAGCGGCAAGCAACGAGCGCGGATTGTCACTTGGAACGTAAGTGCCCCGACCCGGGATGGGGACGGGGACCTGGTGCTGCGCTGACCATCGCAGATGCTGGCCCAGACGCTTGTCCGTGGGTGTCCTGTGTCCCTTGCGTTGCGCTGCGCGAGGCAAGAGTGTGTGCCTGACGCTGACCGCCCCAGGCCGCGACCTGTTCCCCGGCTCGGACTGTCTGCGGTGGGGCGACCGCAAGCCGATGCTCCAGGCTGAGATGGCGTCACATGCGGATGCCGACGTAATCTGTCTCCAGGCAAGTGGTCTGCCCTGCGGCCTGTCCCCGCGCTGCACGCGCACGCGCACACAAACTAATGTTTCCCAGGAGTGCGACCGGCTCGACGACATGCTGTCGTCCGTGCCGGACCACGAGCCGATCACGACACGCGGGCCGGGCAAGCTGCACGGCCTGGTGGTGCTGTTCCGGCGCGCGCGGTTCGCGGCGCGCGCGACAGAGGCGCTCGCGCTCGACGACCAGGAGCTGACCCCCGAGGCGGGCACGCCGGGAGCCCGCCGCGGCGTGTCGCGGCAGACGCGCAACATGGGGCTCATTGTCGCGCTTGAAGACAAGGAAAAGGAGGGGACGGGGCTGGTGATTGTGACTACCCATCTGTGAGTCATGCTGCCTTGGGGGCCGTGGACCACGGGCCCGGCCCTGTGAGGAGTGCGGCTGACACCTTTCAGCTTCTGGCACCCCAAGTTCATGTATGAGCGCACACGGCAGGTCATTGTGCTGCTCCGCGCGGTGCGCAAGCTGCAGGCCGAGCAGGCCATGGCGTCGTGGCCGGTAGTGTTCGCGGGTGGTACGTTGACATCACCCTAAAGAGTGCCCCGCTAAGCGCCTCGCAGACCTCAACACCGAGCCCGACGAGAGCACGTACCAGATGCTCGTGGCGCCGAACGCGCCGCTTCACCCGCACCTGATCGCCACGTTCAACGCTTCGCGGTTGGTGCACGACAACGTCGTCAACGTCGGGCAGACCGCCGCCTCCGAGCCCGGATCCCAGACCGCCAGCGGCTCGGCGACGCCGGCTGCTGCGCCCAAGGAGGACAAGGAAGACGAGGGGGAGCTGCCAGACACGGACGAACGGTCGATCGCGAACACGCGCGCGGCGACCGAGGCAGACGGCATCCGCACGTTGGACGAGATGATGGCGCTCGGCCGCGGATTGATGATGGGCAGCGGTGCGCGCAGCGCGTACGGCGACAGCAGCTGGGCGGGCAAGACGCAGTCGTTTGCTGAGCGCGGCGGCTTCCCCGACGGCGTGGACGGTGCAGCGGCGGGCGGAGGCGAGCCGGCGTACACCTGCTTTACACCCAAGTTCCATCTGACACTCGGTACGTGGCTGGTGCCACAGGCGGCGACCGTGCTGACTCCCCACCAGACTATCTGTTCCTCATCCCGTCGGCGGGAGAGACGAGGGCAGAGTTTACGAGCGTGCTGGCGCCGCCGCCGACCGAGGCGCTGGGCGCTGGCCTGCCACGGAAGGGCGTGTCGGCAAGCGATCACCTCCCAATCGGATGTGACATTGCCTGGTGACGGCGGTAGCTGCGAGTAGAACGGAGATGAACTGACATGGCTGAGAGAATAGAATCGAGGGCTGCGCTCAGCAGTACGCCATGCATCGTATACGTCAACAGCCATGGCACCGCGATCAGGGCTCTGTCGCGGCGTAGATACCCAGCTTGGAGGTCGCGCCGCCCATGCGGATAATGGACACGCACATCTCGAGGGCACAAGTCACCGGGTTGAGCACGACCATGCCGGGGCGGCAGGCGCGCAGGACGGCGCCCTCGAGCCCCACCATGCCAGCACAGCCAAGCACAATGACATCGGCGCCGCGGCGGCCCTGCAGCTCGCCGCGCGCGACCTCGCACAGCCGCTCGACGACGTCGGCGCGCGGCAGGGTCTCGAGGTCCTGCACGCTGAGGCCCGAGCTGACGACGCCGGCGGCATTCTGTTCGGCGAGGTGCAGAGACGCAATGTCGTGGGCCAGCAGGGGCTCCCAGCGCGGCGAGGTGGTGAGGATGCCGACGCGCGAGCCGAGGGTCGAAGCGAAGAGGAGGGGCGCCTCGAGGATGGACATGACGGGGGCGGTGGAGAGTTCGCGCAGTGCGTGCGTCAGGGGATGTGCTGAGAAGCAGGCGACGACGAACTGGGAGGGGAGCTGTCAGCGGGGGGGTTGTGCAGGAGGGAGGGTGCCCTGCGGCAGGCCACGGCTGCTGCCCGAGGTAGGCATGGCGACAACTGTGGTAGAGTGCGCCAGGGGCCGCCTGTGCGACCCACTGGGATACCTGTCGAGGCCGTTCTGGCATTTTGCTATCACATAGGCCGGCTTCGCCGAGCGCGGCAGCGCGCACTCACCCCATCCCACTTGTCCACATGCGCTCGCAGCTCCTTGAGACACGCGGCGGCCGAGACAATGCTGTCCGTCGCGCTCTCGATGGTCGCCGGCGCCAGGGCGGCTGGCGCGGTGTAAAAGTCCAGCTCGACCGCCGACGAGCGCACGGCGCTGTGCATCGACTCTGTGAACGCCTGCGGGAGGTCAGCGGCGGCGGCGGGAGAGGAGGCGACACTGTCAGGAGGGAGCAGGCAGAGGCGACCGCGGCCGGGTCCGCCCTGCTCTCTGGCCCGCGTCTGCTATCTGTCCCAAGAGCAGCCAAGTCGCTCTGCTCTCTAGCCAGCATCCTGCTACCTGTCCAGCCTACCACAGGAGTAGCCGGGTCCAGCCGACCACAACCTGTCCGAAGTGTCCGAAGAGGCTTGACGGTGGCGACCAGCCTCGCTTGGCGGTTCCACTCTGATGGCCAGCCAAGTCTCGGAGTCGTCCGGCCCACGTCTGCCCTGGCCATCCAGAGGGGGTCCTCTCCCCCAACCCCCCCTATCAAGGCCGCCTTGCCCCCCCTGCTGCTCCTCTGGGCCCGCCTCGACTCACTTCTGTCGCGTTCGGATTGATGATCAGCACCCGGGGCCGCTTGGCCGGGTCAGGGGAGAGGATGAAGGGCATGGAGGGGGGTGTGGGGGGCCTGGGGTCGGCGTTTGCGGTAGAGCTGGTTGGCTGGGGTGGGGTATCAGAGTACGCCGTATCGCTGCGCGGCGGTATCAGTGGGTCCACAGCGCGCGGTATCACAGCGCAGAGTCGCCAATGGCACGGGTGGGTCGAGGGAGCTGGGCACAGGCTGTACTTGTCGCGATGCCGTGGCTGATGGCAGCCGGGGACCGCTTATCTATACCATCTGCACATCATCAGCAGACAACGATGCGATCAGGGCCGCTCGGGGATGCGCGTCTGGCGCGGCAATGCGACGCACCCGATGCCCACAGAGTGGCATTCGGCATATGCCCGATATCGCGGCGTCCTCCCGCGCTGCCCCCGGCCAATGGGACATGTGGGCAGGGCTGGTGCACGCGCCTTGCCGCTAGCGGCGCCGGAGCCGCCGAGAGATAGCCTATCCGCATCCGAGATAGTGGACTGCGAGGCGGGTGGCGGACGGCGAGGCGCGGCTGTCGAGCTAGCCTTTCTGTGGGCTGCTGCCACCTCGGTCACAAGCTCGCGCCGTTCCCATTGGGCTTGAGTCTCTTGGCAGCAGGTGACCAAGAGGGCCTGCGCTCCTGCGCCTGTCTCCTGCGTTCTGTCGCCTGTCTCCTGCGTTCTGGTGCCTGCCCCGCGCTCGCGACGTAGATCGCGGCACTGATCGTGTGGCGTCGTCGAGCCGGGGGTGGTATCTCGCGGCATTGATACGGCTTTCCGGCCAGCCAGTCGCCTTGTAGCAAAAGGCCGGTGTTGATACGCGATAGGAGCAGCTGGCGATGTCGCTGGGCACATAGGCACATATATGACCGCATCGCCGACGACTGGCAGTCTCGGCACACTCCCACTCGGCACACTCCACTCGGCAACACACTCTTGACAGCGCAGCCACCACAATGAGACTACGGACGGCTGTGAGCAAGCTCGAGACCGAGCACCCCGAGGGGCTCTCGTCCGGCGAGCTCTTCCTTGCCAACACGGATCTCCTCCCCGTGTCCGACGACAAGAAGACCTGGGACCACCTGGCCTTTGTGAGCACCCGTGCCGACGCGTTGGCACTAAGCACTGTGCCTTCGCGCTCTGTCCCCGCACGCACACCCGCCCCGCGCCTCCGTCACCGGCATGCAGCTGACAATACCAGGTCTGGTTCTGGATCGCGGATGCGTGCGTCGTGACTCCCCACTGTGGCTGACCCCAGGTTCAACCTCAACACCTTCACCATCGCGTCCTCGATGATCACCAACGGCATGAGCTGGTGGCAGGCATTCATGTGAGGCCGCAGGCCCCCCCTCCGAGGACCACTTCCTAATCCCCTCAGCTGCGTCATCATCGGGTACACGCTCGTCGGGCCGCTGCTCGTCCTCAACGCCCGCCCCGGTGCCGTCCACGGCATCGTCTTCCCGGCCGTCAACCGCACGACGTATGGCATCTTTGGATCGCTGTGGCCGGTGCTCAACCGCGCCGGCATGGCGTGCATCTGGTGGGGTGTTCAGGCATGGCTCGGCGGTGAATGGTGAGTGCAGGTCAGCAAGAAAAGAAAAGAAAAAGAAACCAAAAACCAATGTGGCACCTCTAACAACCAGCATCCACGTCCTTCTCCGCGCCATCTGGCCCAGCTTCACCCGCATCAAGAACACGATGCCTGCCTCCAGCGAGACCACCACCGCCTACATTGTCTCGTTCATCATCTACTGGATCCTCTCCATCCCCGTGACCTGGGTGCCGCTCCACAAGCTCCGCTGGCTCTTCGCTGCCAAGGCCGTCGTCGGCCCCATCGTCGGCTTTACGCTGTTTGGCTGGTCCGTCACCCGCGCCGGCGGCGTCGGACCTGTCTTTTCCCAGCGCTCCCAGCTACATGGCTCGGAGCTCCACTGGGCCATGCTCACTGGCATCTCGTCTTGCACGTCCAACATGTTTACGCTCGTCACCAACGCCCCCGACTTTGCGTCCCGCGCCAAGACGCCCCGCGCCGCCTTCTGGCCCCAGCTCTTGGCGCTCCCCCTCTCCTTCACCATCACCTCCTTCATCGGCATCGTCATTGCCTCGACCTCGGTGCCGCAGTTTGGCCACCAGATCTGGGACGTCGTCAAGATTATGGATGCCATGTTGGACCAGAACCCGACGTCAGCGACTCGTGCCGGTCTCGTCTTCATCTCGGCCGGCTTCGTATACGTCCAGGTGAGCTCCCCGCGCTAGAGACCTCTGTTGACCGTACAGCTTCTCCTCAACGTCGCCGCTAACAGTATCTCGGCCGGCTGTGACCTCACGGCGTTGTTCCCGAGGTTCATTAACATCCGGAGGGGCGGGTACATCTGCATGATCGTTGGCATCGCCATGAACCCGTGGCTCATGTACAAGTCGTCCGCCACGTTTGGAAACTACCTCGGCTCCTACGGCGTCCTCCTCTCCTGCATCGCGGGACCAATGATCACCGACTACTGGCTCGTCCGGCGCGGCCACTTGCGCCTGCGCGACCTGTACACGACCGACAAGTCGGGGTGGTACCACTACACGCTGGGCATCAACTGGCGCGGGTACGCCGCGTACCTGTGCGGCTTCGCCATCAACGCGCCCGGGTTCATCAACGCGTGCAACCCGAACATCAAGGTCGGGGCCGCGGCGCAGCGCATCTATACGCTCTCGTGGCTGACGGGCACGGGCGTGTCGGCGCTCGTCTACTACCTCTGCTGCTGGCTGTCGCCGCCGCCCGGCATGAACCGCCACTTTGAGGAGGTTGACGAGTCCGAGTTCCGCGACGAGCTCGACCACCGGGAGCACGCCCACACGGCTCCGTACGGTTCGGACCAGGACAAGAAGTCGCAGACCAAGGTGGATATCCAGGATGTGGAGTTGTGAAAGAAAGGAGAGCACTCGTTGTAACCTTGGTTGTTATGGTATCAAAATGGGTTAGTGCAGTGGCCCGGAGCACTCTGGTGCCAGGCAAACAGTGCAGTCAGTTGTTCGTCCAGTTGTTGCAAAGCAGAGCTTGGCCGATGTTTCCTTTGGGGGACAAGGACATGACATCCAACACTCGCTCCTGTCGGGGGCTGGGCGTTTGTCAGTCGGCGATAACAGCGCCCAAGCTGTGTCAGGGATATCAGCAGCAACAGTGTCATCCTCCAGCTCTGCAAACAGAGCAGCATTATGCTACGACGCAGGGATGCGGAGACGAGTTGCGGAAACGACTGGCGGAGACGACTGGCGGAGACGACTGGCGGCGCGCAAACTTTGATCGAGTTACAAACAAACAGGCATGCGTCGTCCAAGAGTGGTGGCCAACACGGGAAGCGGCGGGCCCTCGTTCCAAGCGCGGGGACCGATTCTATATGGAAGGCGGAAGCGATATCCTCCTCTCAAGGGCGGGCGTCCTCAACCATCTTGGCCATGGTCGCGCCGTCCTCTGTGCCGAGCGAGCGGAAGCCGTCCACGACGCCCTGCCAGTCGCCGTCCTTCTTCTCCTGCGAGAGCTTCCAGCGGCCCTCGATACGGGTGATCTTGATCTCCAGGCCGATGATTGCCTTCTTGAGCAGGCTGGTGTAGCTCTCGGGGGCGTCGGTGACCTTCCACGGCTTGTCGTGGCCTGCCGCATGCTCCTGCTGGTCCGAGAGATCGCTAATCTGCTGCGTAAGGAACGCGGCCGTCTCGTCGTTGGCCTCGGTAAACACCCGCAGCTTGCCGTACACCTGCACGGCAGCATAGTCCCACGTCGGGACGACCTTGCCGCTCGTCGGCTTGGTGTCGGTGTAGAACTTGGGCGTGACGTACGCGTGCACCGGCGCGTTGAACAGCACGAGCACCTCGTCGGGGATCTCGGGCGACGTCTTGCCCAGCTCGATCAGCTGCTTGGCCTGCGGGTTCGCGCGGGCAATGTGCGCGCGCAGGGTGCCGAGCTCGCCGTCGTCGGCGCCCGTGTCGAGCACGAACGGGGCGTGGGTGACGTGCAGCGTCGGCAGCGTGGCGTGCGGGATGGCCGTCGTGAAGATGCCGAGCGGGTGCGTGCGGACGAACTGCTGCAGCGTCGGCAGGTCGTTCTGCGCGTGGTAGGACGGGATGTGCATGGTGCGTGCGACAGAGGGCCGGAAGGCGAGGCGGAGGAGGGGAGTCGGGCGCGGAATGGTCGTTATCGCGAGAGCAAGCTGCGGCGAGGTGAAGGGCGAGAGAGGGTTGTCGCCAGAGAGAGAGAGAGAGAACGGTGGGGCAGCGGTGACACGGGGCGCGATACAACGTGAGCAATAAGGGCTGTCCAGAAGGAGAGGGACGAGCTCGCACACGGTGTCGCTCTACTCGATGTATGGCCATCGCGGACCACCAGGACGTCGGCGACGACTTGCAACTCGGATACGTCGGTGGGCACACCCGAGTCGGACGCACCCTGGCGGCGTTAAGCGAGGCGGCCACTCACGATATGGCCGATTCCACTCGTCGTGAGCACAACTCGGGCTCCAGAGGCCCCCGCTGACCGCAATCCGAGCCATCGGATACGTCAGTTGCGATCAGTTTAGGCGAATGCGGTGAGGAGAGACGCTGGTTGCCGACGGCAGTCGGCGCAGACAGGTCTTGGCCTCCACCGCGCGCGCTCAAGAACACATCCAGGCGGTCAGGATGATCCGCAAATCTCCAACCGAACATGAGTGCGCTTCTTCATGAACGGCGAGAGCAGTCTTTTGTCTCCTGTTGGAAATCCCAACTGCCACGGCAGCGGCCCGGCTCTGTTCCCAGTGGCAACTCCTTGGAAGCCCGTGCCGGCCTTGCTCTTGAATGCCTGACCGATGGCTCGCTGACTAACACGGGCCGCGATCACTGCGACGACCAGGCCCACTCTGTGCGCGTCAAGCCCGAATCAGCGACGGCGAGCCTGGACGACATCACAGCCCGCGTCCTGGGGAACAGTGCGGGGGGGTCTTACTACGGTGGCAGAGGCGTTGGTGGCGACAGACGCGTTCGTCGCGGTGGCGACCGTTGGCGCTGTAGGGTGCCGGAACACCACTGACCTGTGCCGGGGCAAGAAGAGGCTGGACGGCACTGAGCACCGAGCAGCTATGGCGATTCAATGCAGGCCCAACGGGCTCACAAGTCATGCGGCAAGGAAAGCAGCTCGAGCCGCAGCGTCGCGGCCTGTAGCCGCGCGCGAGTTGGGGCCGACGCCTCCGTCAAGCAGGGCAACCACCCGGCCCATCACGTCCGTCGCGGCCTCTGCTCCTAGGCTCTCGAGTCGAAGCTGGCGGTAAGCAGATAGCCCCTAGCAACTGCGTCCATGTGCATACCGAGCGCTGAGCTGAATAAATGCATCTGCTCAGTCAACGAGAGTCTGCGTGCAAGGGCAGCCAGACACTGCGCCTTGGATGCTATCTTTGGACGCGCTCCGTTCGCCCGCGACAGAGTCCTGGTGGCACCCCTACAACGACCTTTGAGCGACCTGTCCCACGGCTCTGGCCATGCGACGAGCGTTTATCTCATATCCTCAGCGATGCAGGCGACGTTCCAAGTACCATGGGCCAAGTCCATGAAAGCTCAATGGTCATCGCAAGTCTTGAGCACCATCAGGTGGACCTCCTTCCTGCCTGTGCAATACGCTGCCACAGGCGGTATAACGATCTTGAGCAGCTCTGTGACGGTCCTAGGGTTCTTGGAGGCACTTCCTGCAGCCCTGCAGCAGCACCTTGACAGTGGCTTGAGGATGCCTTGCGCGGCGTGTTTCATACCTTGCAGCGGCATCCTACGACCGCCGCCAACGTGACGGCCCCGAGGCCCGCGCCAATGTCGACTCTGCGCGAGCACGTTGAAGGGGGCGTGGGGTATGCTGGGGGTGACCACCCGACCTTGCAACGTGTCGCGATGAGGGCCGAGCATGCATCTGGGGACGCTCTGACTATTCCAACTGATTGAGCGACCAATACGGCCGCTGGCGACGTGATACGAGGCGAGTCTGACCGTGTGCTCGAGACTCCATGGCTACGATAAGAGCGGACTGCCACCGAAGGTTAACAAAACAGGATGGCCTCTGGCGCAAAGGCCAGGTGAGAGACCGACAGTGACGATGAACACCGCACACTCTTCTGACGCCATGCGCGAGGCCGCACAGCGCAGAGCTTAGGACAGTACACTGCATCCCGTGGAGATCAGGAAGGTGGCGCGGCGCGTCCATTGCAGACGACGCAACACCACTTTCCTTCGACCGTCGTCTCCGGCGCAAGCCCATTATACCAGGATGCATGAAATATTGTTATAAATGCGAATAAATTGTTCTATAATGCACAGGTTGTTGATGCAAGTCTATGGTGGTAGTTGATTCCCAGTGCGCCGAGGGCCCAGGACGACAGCTCGCAGCTGCTTACTGGGTCTTGGTGGCGCGCTTGGAGCGCTCGCGGACGGCGCCACCCTTGAAGAAGAAGAAGAAGGGGATGGGGATGAGGCAGGTGCCGACAAGCGCAAGGAAGAGACCGGCATACTGGAACCCGAGGTTGTGGAAGAGCTGCGTGATCCAGAGGGGCACCGTCGCGCCGACGCACGAACGCATGAACGTCTTGGCGGCGACGGCGGACGCGGCAAAGTCGGCGTACGAGTCGACAATGTACGAGTTGGCCGAGATGTAGATGACGAGCATGGAGAAGCCGAACATGATGCCGGCAAAAGCGGGGCCGACCCAGATGAGCCCCTCGTACGAGGTGAAGGCGAAGACGAAGAGCGACAGGGGCATGATAAAGCAGCCGATCAACATGAGGTAGAGACGCGCCTCGGGGACGGGGCCGTTGACGCAGTGGCGGGCATAGAGCTTCTCCTGGACGGGCATGACCATCATGGCGATTGCGATACCGATCTGGGCAATGTTAGAGGGCTGCCTTGGGAACGCGCCTTGCGTACGGCCGACTCACGATGATGGAAACAAACGAGACACCAGTCATGCCAATGCTCCAGCCACGGATCTCCTCAAAGGCGATGGGGAAGGCGAAGAAAAGGGAGTAGAGCAGCGAGTAGATGAACGAGAGGTAGAAGGACATGAAAAGAATGATGGGCTCGCAGAACATGAGGATAAAAGGACGAGTGAGCGAGGCCTTGAGCGACTCCTTTAGGCCGACGCGGTTCGTGTCATGCTTGGAGATGTAGACGTCGGTGTTGTTCTCCTTGTTGAGGCGGGCAGCCTTCTTGCGCAGCAACGCAACGGCGTACGTCTCGGGCATGATGAAGGTAAAGGCTGAGACGACGCCGCAGAGGATGAAGAGGACCCAGTAGATCCACTGCCAGTGGTGGGTGCGGAGCGAGATCCAGCCGCCAAACAGCGGGCCGAGACAGGGGCCCATAAAGAGAGTCATCGAGAAGATGGCCATGGGGATGCCGCGGTCCTCGACCGCCCACACGTCGGCAATGGAGCCGCCGACGTTGGTCATGGGCGCGGACGACGCAATGCCCGCGATCATGCGGCCGGCGAGCATGGTGGCAATGTTCTTGGCGAGGCAGGACGGGAGGACAAAGATAAAGTAGAAGAAGATGGAGATGCAGTACACGGGCTTGCGGCCGATCATCTCGGACAGGGGCGCGAACATGAGGGGGCCGACACCAAAGCCAAGCACGAAGAGGGTGATGGACAGGAAGATGACCTCCATCGACACGTGCAGGTACTCGGCCTGCGACCTGAGGTCACCGGTCGGCATGGCGGATCCGAGGGCGACGGTCAGGCAGAGCAGAGCACAGGACAGGGTGACAAACCTGTAGAGCGCGTTAGCGAGGCTGTTCACCGATCACGGTCTGAAAGTGCCACACTCACCACTTGCGAGCGCGGCCCCATTCGCGCGGGTCCTCGCGCGTCCCCGGCTCAAAGTCGACGAGGATCTTGCCCTTGAGCTTTTCGTTGACGGGGGTGCCCGCGCGCGTGTTGTCGTCGGACTCGGAGCGGTTGGATCCCGGATGAGTGACGGCGCCGGGGCGCTCAATGTCCTCGTCCTCGAGCGCCTGCTCCTGGCGCGAGTTGAAGATTGGGGGGTTGGCGAATTCTGCCTCGACCGGTTCGATCATGGTGGCGGGGTGTGTGTTCTGGGGGCGGGTCTTTGAGTAGGGGGGTGAGTGGCAGTATTAGAGGAACAAAGGCGCAGGACAGTCGCCAGTCCAAGTCCAAGAACAGAGAACGAGAAGGGAGAACGGGGGGACGCCTCGCCACAGCGCAGACGTCAGGTATATGTAAGTCTGGTGCTGGCCCTTGGCCCCGGTCAAATCTTCCAGGCGTGTGTCCAAACATACCCTCTCGTCCGCGATGTCCAGAACGGTCTCTTGGTCGTTGCCGCCGATAACGCATGGCCGCGAGCGACTTCCGTCAAAGTCCGCGCTCGACGCGATCGGACATGCAGGGAATCGCGCTCAAGATCGCATGGTGCCTGCTTTCACGCGCGCCGCACGTGGCGTTTTCTGCTAGTCTCCGCGGCCGAAGCTCGGGGGTAGCGCGGCGATAGGGCTTGGCACTGCGGTGGACTTGCACTATCGACCGTTTTAACCGCCGAGCGACGCGCTGGGCAGGCACTTCGGGCATTTACCATGTGCCTAGGACGGTAGGGACGCAGGAGCCGGCGCGACTTTGAAGCTATTCCGGTCGTCCAAGTGCGTTCGCGCGGCAAGTGCGCGGCTGCGGCGGGTGGAGGCCGACAAGGCGGCCGCGCCGCCGTGTCCAGATCTTGCGGCATTGCCTGAGCCGCTCCACGTGACGGGCCCGCCGCAGCGGCCGTCAGGGTGTCGAGTCAGGACTGTTGCACCAGAGAATGCTGAGTCGTCGTCTTTTGACGTGCTATCAGTTGTACCAGAGGCGGGCTGTTCGAGGGGTGGCCAGTGGACGGGGATTGGGCAGGCGGGCCGAATGCGCCACTGCGGCATTCAGCGATGGCCTCAGATCACGCAGCCAGGCGCACGGCCGTGTTCACGACTGTTGATGGGCATGTCATTCGGCTATCGCAGAGTCAGCCGAAGGAGAGCGTGAGAAGAGGAGTTGATTGCGATGGAGCCATCAGCTGCGCGAGACGGACGGCGGCCGGGGATCTTGCACGGCGCAGGCACGATCGGCCGTTCGTAAGCGCGCAATTCACCGACTGCATTATGTAATCATAGCGCGGGGGTGGTGGTTTAAAGTCTCCACGTGGCAAGGCGGCCACGCGGATTACGTCATGGCCGCCCGCCGGGATCGACAACTGTCAACACAACCGACGTGCCGACGTGCCGAGAGACGCTGCCGCTGTCGCGGCGGTCCCATCGCGCTCTCTCTCATCCTCCTCGTCACCAACCTCTCCCTCCCCCTCCTCACCAACCTCTCCCTCCCCCAGCTCATGTTCAGAACCGCACTCCGGTCCGTCAGCACAATGGCCCAGAACCCCGAATTCGTCTACAAGATCTTCCCCTCAGGAACGGTCGACACGCGGTGAGCACCGCCCTCGGCGACAAGCGTCCCGCTCCCTAACCACCGCCTGCAGCTTTGCGTTCCCGGTCCCCATCCCCGCGTCGCACGAGTGAGTCCCGCCGGTCGAACATGTCCCTCCTCCTGCGTCGCCTTCCAAGGCACTCGCCACTCGCCGCTGACGCGCTCCCACAGGTTCTTCCTCAACGAGAACGATCTCCAGGACGGCTTTGTGCACATGTCGACCGCGCAGCAGGTGCCCGGCGTGCTCAAGCGCTTCTATGGCAACGTCAACCAGGTCGCCATCCTGCGCATCGAGTACGGCAAGCTGAGCGCGTTCAAGCGCGTCAAGTGGGACCTGGCCAGCGACGGGCAGTGTGAGTCGACCGGGAGCGAAGCAGATGGCACCAAGCGGACTGACACCGGTCGCAGCGTTCCCGCACCTGTACGCGCACCTCGAGGGCGAGAACATTGAGAGCTTCAAGGAGATTGAGCGCGGGTCGGACTGGAACGACGCGCTGGCGTCCATTGCCAACTGGCTCGTTTGAGTGTGGCGATGCGTGTTTCGCTGTTTTGGATGGTTTCTTTCTTTTCGCGATGGTAGATGCTTACGGCCGCTCACTGGGCCCGATACACGAGTTTGCTAAGATGAGCTTTATGTGAAATGCTTACCCAGCGCTTACGCCGCTGCCGGCGTTGTATCCCCCTTGCGGAAGCGCTGAGGACAGGTCTCCGGCACGCAACTCAGTTCTGTGCTTGATATCCTTGGATCGTGCGTCCATGGGTTATTAAAGCAACGCGTTGAAGACGCACTTGCCGAGGCCCCCGCGCCCACAGCTCGCGGTGGTGGGACGTCAACAAACTAAGGAGCGCTGGAAAGAAAAGCGCAAGACAGAAGGGGACATGATAAACCGACCTTGCACTGTTGGAATTTCAGTGGTTTCCACGCTCGTGGTAGACCGCGCGCTCCTGGTCGACCTCATTGGCAAGTGTCGTGGTATGTGCACAGTGGGGGAAACGACCTTTACGCTGTAGCACTGGGTCCAGGATTGAGCACGACGTGTACGCATGTGCCATGAAACCCAATGAGAGAGGGGTCAGCCAGACAAGCACCTCCCAACGGCATACCCGTCAGTCAGACAAGACCTCCCAACGCAATGCCCGTTGCCTCTCACCCATTCCCCCAGCCATCAACATGATCATACATCTAGTGGCCGCCGATATACATCGGGATGGCAGGCCCGTATCCCCGTCGCGGTGGGGGTGCAGGCGGCGTTGGGGTCGCGGGCCCCGAGCTCGCCGCGCTCGCGCTGGGCGTCGCACCCGCTCCTGGCGATCCGCGGCGCGCAAACGCCGACGGCGGCGCAGACGCAATGCGGTTCCCCGGCGGTGTCGGGCCAGCCGACCCGCCTTGCTGATGTGCGTGGTCTCCACGGTCGCGGTCAGTGAGGGATTCAAACTCGCGCAGCGCGTCCCTCAGCCGCTGGTATCCCGCGCCTGCGACGCCGGACATTGCGCTGATGCGCCGGCTGGCCCGGAGGGGTAGCAGTGTGCTGGGCGTCGCGGTGCCGCTACCAGCGACATTCCCGCTGGCGGCAGCCGCCTCGGCCTCCTCATCGAGCGCAAACGAGCGGGAGAACGAGGACCAGTCGGAGCGCTCTTTGAGGTACGGGCGGAGGAGATAGGCGTCGATGCGGCCGAGGTGGGATTCTGTCATGTAACTGCGCAGGACGTCCGGCTGAACAATGAAGACGTTGCCGAGCTGGCGGAGCATGTCGAAGCGGTCGTTGACAGCCTGAATGCCATACTCTTGCATCGCGTCCTGGTACGACGCGAGGTCCCTGGGGAGTCAGCTTCCTTGCGGTTGTGTGTCTTGCGCCTCGGGACCCACTTTGTGAGCATGAGACCGCCAGTGGGGTTGACGCTAAACTTCTTGTAGTGGTCGAGGAGGAGCGAGTGGAACGCGACGCCGACCTCTGTGAGGAATGCCTCTCCGTTTTTTCCCGAGAGGCCCTCGTCTGCCGAGTGCTTGACGGCCGCGAGGAACTCGCAGCAGAGCTCGCACGGCTCGGTGTTGTTGCGCGCAAACGACAGGTCCTCGTTGCGCGGCTTGTAGTCGTTGCGCTTTTGCTTTGTGAGCAAAAATGACAGCCAAGTAACGATCACGTCGACGGCGCGGTGCATGACGGCATTGATCTTGCCCTCCATGCGCAAGAGGCTGTGTTGATTGAACGTTGCGACTTCGCGGCGCACGGCTGGCGCCGTCGAGGTGAGCGGCACAAGCGCGGTGGTCACATAGCGCTGCCACAGGTTGCACACGAGGTCGGCGGGCTGCAGCACGGTCACACACGAGAGGTCGGGCTCCGACTTTGCGTCCCACTGGTCGAGGCGGGCCAGCGCCGAGTCGAGCGCAGTCTCGATCAGCGACCGCCCAATCGCCTCGGCGAGGACCTTGGCCAGCGCGGAGATGTTCTTGGCAACGTCGGTCGACGGGCTTAGCTCCACGACGCGGCCCACCGCCTCGGCGTGCCAGCGCAACATCACCTCGGCCATCTCGACGCTGACTTGCCCATCTGCAGGATCCGCGGTCGCCACTGTAGGCGGCACGCCTTGTTGAATTGGTGTGGACGCGTTGGTGGAGCGGTGCGAGTCCGCGGGTGAGAGGCTCGTGCGGGGAACGGGCGATGCCGACGCCAGCTGCACGCTCAGTCTCGCCGGGTTGCGGAGAGGAATCGGCGACTTGAGGCTGGACGCCGAGGTCGTGACGGACGTTGCAAACAGGTTGGCATACTTTGAGATGGCCGCCGCAGCCGCATGCGCGGTCGACGACGGGGAGGCGGTAGCTGAGGTCGACGACGCCGCAGGTCCCCCAGGGGCGCTGCTCGTGCTGGCTGACATGGAGTTCACCACGCGGTCGAGAAGCGAGTTGGGCTTGGCCTTGAGCACGGTCTCGTGGTACTGCGTGAAGCGGCTCAGGAGCCCGCCATACAGCTCGACGAGGTTCTTGTTCTCCATGTCGAGGTACCGCGAGCCCTCGACCCACGGCATAAAGATCTCCTCGACTGCCGTGTCGAGAATGGCGGCGAGCGCGCCCGCGCCTGGCGCCTCCATCTTGGAGCCGTACCCGTGGCCGTGCCCGCCGAGGGTCGCATCATACGCCTTGAGGTCCTCGACAAGCGCGATGCACATTGCGTGCGACAGGTGCAGGATGCGCAGCACGGCCAGCGTCGAGATGGCTGCCGCGCGCGACATGAGCGCCTCAATGTGCTGCTGAATCTGCGCCTGTCAGCTCACACCTCACCACGCGCCAGCGACTTACGACCTGGGCAAAGACGCGCTGCAGAAAGACCTGCATGACGGCAATGGGGCTGGGGAAGACGGCCTTGACAATCTGCACCTCCTGACTCGCCGTATGCCGGATCTGGGTGAAGAGCGCAGCGAGCCCGCGCTCCGTCGTCGGCAGCGGCGCCGACGGATCACCAATGCTCGTCCAGCTGGGGAGTTAGCACACAGGCAGAGGTCCCCGTCCATCCCGCGCCGACACCAAACGCACATGTCCACGTCCTCCTCGCCGTCCCAGCCGGCCTCCTGGAGGAGCTTGTCGGTGCTGATGAAAAAGTCGTGCTGGTTGACATAGACCTGCACGCAGCTGGTGCCGCCGTTAAAGTCCTGCAGCACCTTTGCGCAGTGTGCCATCATGCGCGGGTCGCCCTTGCGGTAGCTCTTGTCAAAGTCCTTGAGCACGCCCTTTTCAAACTTTTCACAGTACTTTTCGACCTCGTCGCGGACAAGCTGGGCGCGCTCCCGGTCGGCACGGCGCTGGAGGACGGCGCGGTACGCCGGCGAGTGTGTGCCGCCTTGCTCTTTGGCGTCGAGGGCCTCGGCGTCGGCCAGCGCGTGGCTCGCGCTGTCCTCCATGTCGCGCGCGACAGACATGAGGCGGCGGAGCACGGTGGCGAGGCGCGTGCGACCCTCGCGCGTGTTGCGCGTCGCGAACAGCGTCTCGAGTGGGCTCGGCGCGCGTTCAGCGTCCGCGGTGTCGGTGGTCCGCGTCTGATGCACGAGCGAGGTGTAGTACGAGAGAAGCAGCGACGTCGCTTGCGCTGTGCTGCGCGACTGGTGCAGGCTCTCGAGCTGCTCGCCGATCCGCGCGGCCGCCCGCCCTACGTCTGTGATCTTGTCTTCGAGCGTCGAGAACGAGCTCCCGACATGCTGCGCGTCGGTCAGTATATACGCGCCCTGCGGAGAGCGACCCACCTCGAAGCCACTGTCCAGCTCGCGCAGCCGCTTGCCATACTCGCGGTTCGCGCGCCGCACATCGCCCTCCATCTTTTTGGTGCGCTCCGAGACCTGCGCACGCAGCTGCAGCAGTGCATCAAGCGCCGGCGAGAACGTGTCCATCAGTGGGCGGGGGTTGAACGCTGGGCCCGGGTGTCAGCGGTTGCCCCGGGGGCGGCGCGTCGGGGTGGACTCACGCCTGGGCTCGGCTTTGGACTCGGCAATGAGCTTGTCGCTGAGAGAGGTGATAAAGTCTTCGGTCGAGTAATTGTCCTGGGCGTCAGCGCACTGCGTGGGCACAGCCTGGGCAGCAGCCAGTGATGGGTATCCTCCGGTCATGTATCCTCTGGCCACACGCCGGCGTGCTCCACGCCTGATTATTGTCCAGTGGGACCATCGCAGCAATCCGCCTGGCCCCGATGCTACCCCTCTGGGCATCGGGCCACGCTCCGGGCTCTCTCCTGCCCAACCGGATCGAGACGCACCTCAAACGCGCCAATCTGCACGACGCGCGCAATCTCGTCCCTCTTGGCAGGATCCACGGTGCGCACGCCACGCTTCGCAGGCCGGCGGGGCGGGAGCGGTGCCGAGTCCGAGGACGGAGGCGCGGGGGACGTATTGGTGTCGCCCGCGGACAGTGGTGGTGGTGTTGCCATTCTGTGGCTGGGTGGGGGAGGGAGGGGGGGAGGGGGTTGTCGTGGTAGGTGTCCTAGAGTCGTGGTAGGTGTCCTGGTGTCGTGGTGGGTGTCGTGGTGCGATCGATCGTCTGGGGTAGCGTTCAAAGCCTACGGAGCGAGCGTGATCAATGGGTGCGACGCGTGCGAGATTCCGACGCGCTCTAGTTGATCGAGTGAGCCGAACCGATCACGCAGCAGACGGCGCGCGGTGTTTCTGTCCTGCCGGCGGGCGCGTAGAGACTCCCCACTCGGGCTCGACCTAGAAGGACTGTGACTCGAGCTAGTCGATCCGAGCGCTGCGCGTGAGGTGTCTGCGGGGGCAGGGGGTTCGGGAGCGGTTGCTCTGTCGATGCCGCTCGCGTAAGCCTCGGCGTCGCGTTCGCGCTCGCGTTCTGTTGCTGTCGTGGTGCGGTGCGTGCGTGAGCTGTCGTCGCCGCCTGGTGATCCCCGGTGCGTGCGCGTTCGAATACGTGCCGTCGCGTCGCGCCGCGCCGTCTGCCGCCAGAAGGGATGGGAAGGGTGTGGATGTGGATAGCGTCGGCAGCGCGATGGATGTCTCCGATGACGGCTGCGTCGTCGCGGTCGATGGCCGCGCTGGATGGGATGTCATCATGGGGTGGCGGCACGTGACTCTACCCACGTGGAAGCCACAGGGAACGGACAGGAGCCAATCTCCGCCTTCCAGCCTGGGACGACAACAACAACCACCGCCACCAGCGACGGGCACGAGCGAGCGGCATCGACGTCGGCGGTACACGCAGACACGACCACAAGGCCGCGCTACGTGGTGCACCGCGTCAGGATGGTTGCAGTGGCCGCCCGCGTAGGCCTGCCTCTGGGGTCATCTGGACGCCCGGCGCCCGGCGGAGCACAGAATCAGGCGTGCGAGGCGGTTCTTGACGCCAGGCGATGCGCACGCCGACTCTCGCCACAACAGGCCCACACTGCGTGGGGCACTGCCCGGGGCGGCCCCCGCGGCAGGGACACGCACGCGCAAATGCAATGGACTGTCTACATCGGTCATAGCCAAGGATACGAACGGGAATCGGGGGGAGCATGCTACATGAGGAACAGGGGAATTCAATGGGAGATTGATGGATGGGATGCCCCAGGGCCTGGGGCGAGGGCCAGTGCAGTGCAGTGCCAGTGCAGTGCCAGTGCAGTGCCAGTGCAATGCCAGTGCAGTGCCAGTGCAATGCCAGTGCAGTGCCAGTGCCAATGCCAGTGCCAGTAATCCAAAAGTCGGTGCGGGCAGCGCGGTGGCAGCGCCGCGCCACGCCGCAAAGTGTCCATGTGTATTGTCGCGGTGTTGCTGCGCTGGTCCACGGATGCTGGTGGTCGGGTTCGGGTCGTCAGTCGAAAGAGGAGGTCAGGGTATGGAACAAGTGCTATCACCCAAGGGGCCCAAGTGGTTGCACCCATAGGGCACAAGTGGTCGGACCAAAGGGACCGGGTGCTGGGTGCGCCTGCGCGCGCTCAGCAGCCGGTCATCTGGTTGCGCGGAAACGTGTACCCGGCACCGGTCCACGTCGTGAGGTTCGGGTTGTTGTACACCTCGGGGTACTTTGCAATGTACGCGGCCGTGGGCCTGTCGGGGGGGTCGCAGCCAACGGTGCCGTCTGTCCCCGGCAGTTGGTACACGCGGATATAGTCGATGAGCATCTGGTTGGGAAACGTGAGGTGGCCAAAGTTGACATTTTCGAAATTGTTCGACATGCCAAAGTTGAAGATAAGCGCCATGGGCTCCTCGGAGACGAGGCGCTGGCTGATCTTGGACCCTGAGTTGGCGCCAATAGCCTCGGCATTCATGCGCCAGGAGGGCTTGCCGAGAGCGTACCACTGGATGTAGCCCTTGCTGCGGTCGTTGACGTTGGCAACGTACTCGAAGCCGTACATGGCAAACTTGCCGTCGCCCTGCTGGTAATATTCGTAGGGGTCGCTGTCGCAGTCGTCGCACGTGTCGGTGAGCCCCGAGATGGCCTGCTGGTACACGCCACCGAGGTACGTGTTCCAGATGGTCTTGGACGGGTCGTCGATCGTGGTAGAGGTTGACGTGTTGGTCCACTCGTAGTGCAGGTCAAAGGGGGCGACCTGGGCGGACTGGGAGACGGTGCCGACGCCGCGCGTCTGGTCGGTCTGCGCCTCGATGAGGTCAATCTCGACGGCGCCGCGGCCGACGCCGGTGGGACCAGGGTGGTCGCCGCTGCCGGGGCAGTTGCAGGACGAGAGGCGCTGGCCGGGGAGGAACGAGAGCTGGGGGTTGTCCGAGGTGACGTCGCCGCCGTCCTCGTTTCCGGCGGGATCGTACACACCGGCCGAGACCTCCTTGGTCTGGTTTGGGAGGATGCCTACATCGCAGGCAGTGTACGAGTACGGCCAGAGACCGTCGGTGGAGGCGCCGTAGCCCGGGCGGCCGAGGTTGCCCATTGTCCAGATGCCGGGCCAGAAGCCGCCGATGCGCGGCTTGCCTGGCAGCGAGACCGAGACCTCAAAGTAGGCATTCTTGTTGAAACAGAGCTGGTTCCAGGACTGGAGCATGCCGGACCTGAACATGAGGTTGTTGAGGGGGCGCTGTTCCATTGTGATGACGAGGCTGCCGTTCTGGGTGGTGATCTGTCCGGGGTCGTACCATTCAAAGTCACTGGAGGTTAGCTACGGCGGGGCGCGGCGGGAGCTCACTTTGTGGGCCAGTAGTGGAGGTCGACGGCGGTGAAGAACGGGTCGTCGCCGGGGTAAAACGTGCGCCCGTCCTTGTTGAACTCGTCGGAAAAGACGAGCTCCCACTGGTTGCCGTCCTGGCCGACACGGGTGTAGGCGTCGCTCGGCGTGTCGGTGTCGATGAGCTGCGGGAAGCCGGGAATCTCGGGGTACTGCCCCGAGGCGTTGACGCCGCCGAGGTTGAAGCCCGAGGTGTGGCCGCCGGACGAGTTGTTGTTGCCGTACGCCCAGTCGATGATCGGGTACCCTGCAAAGAGCACAACAAAGCCGGCGAGCAGGACGAAGAGGGTAAAGGCGTTGACCCAGCCGCGCAGCGTGTTGAAGGTGAAGCGGGCCTCGAGGTCCTTTTTTGTATCAGGCCCAAAGCGGTGGAGCTCATCGTCGAGGTCCTCGTCGTCGAGGATGACGCCGCCGGGGAGGTGCGGGGCGGCGCGGGCGGGGCGCAGCGGCTGCGTCTCGGCAATGGCGACGGCGTGCGCCGAGCTGCCGGGGCCGGTGCTGCTGCTGCCGTGCGCGCTGCTGCTCACGGGCGAGGCGACCGATGCGTGCGAGTAGCTGCTGGGGACGGTGGATGTCGGGCCATAGGGGGCGTGTGTCTGGGCGAGGGGCGGCTGCGGCCCTTGCCCCGAGTGGCGCTGGGCGGCGTGCGGTGCCGAGGACATGTCGGGGGTGAATGGCCGACCGACTGACGAGTACGAGGATGCCTCGGAGAGGCGATGGTAGTTGCCGGGCGTGGGGAGCTGGTCCTCTGTGAGGAGGGGGGCGACTGCGGCGCGGGTGCGCTGGGGGAGCTGGGGGGTGAGTAGGGGAATAAAAACAAAACAACAAAAAAAAAAAAAAAAAAAAAAAAAAAAAAAAAAAAAAAAAAAAAAAACACAAGAAACAGATGTGGTGTCTGCAAAGGTGGTGCATGCAGGGACGGGGATGGGATGGGACGCGGCCCTCAGCAACGAGCAGGGCCCTCGGCGGGCCCGCAGTGCTCCATGTCCCCAGGTCCCTCTCGTCCCCACGAGCAAGAGCCCAAGGCATCATGACGAGACCAGGGACCGCGAGACGCACGACCACATGCGTCATGCGGCAAGCGCAGCAGCGGCACCGACGTAGCCCACCTGCCCTCGCGAGTCACATCCAGGAACGCAGCCAAACATGGCATCCGCGGGGCACTCACGAGGTCCTGCACGACTCGGGGCGTCTTGAAGCCGCGTCTGCTGCTGCTCATGTCCGGGGCCTGGCGCGGGCGGGGTCGGGGGTGGCGGCGGCGGCGGCGGCGGCGGTGCCGGCACGTGTTGCTACGTCGGTGGCGGCAAGCGGCGATGCGGCGAGAGCGTAGATACGCGGGCTGGGATCTGGCAGCGGGCTCTGCAGGAGCCGGGGGGGTTGAGCTTGTCGTGGGGTCTTGGACGCCAAGCCGCCGAAAGCGGAACGAGGGACTTGGCGGGGTAGCGGTGGACGGGGGGGAGCGGACGGGGATGGGGGGGAGCGGACGATGCTCGATGCTCGGCGCTCGATGCTCGATGCTCGCTCGACGCTCAACGCTCGACGGGTCTCTGCCGTGTGGCGGACGCGCGGGGCTGCGGCGCGGGGGTGGGGGCTGCGGCTCAACGGCAACTGTGGGCTGCGGCGCAACACAACTGTGGTCTGCGGCGCGGGGACTGCTGGGGCGATACTGGTCGCCTGGCGGGTAGTCTCGACACGGGAGCTCACAGCAATGGAGATGGAGTAGATGCAACGGCAAGCGCTGGTGCTGTGGTCGTCGTCGATGGTCGTCGTCGCTGCCGCCACTGCCACTGTTTGTGTTGGCGTGTGTCAGGGTGCTGGCTGGTCGGAACTGTGTTTTTTTTTTTTCCACTGGGGCTGCGCGCGCAGCTGCAGCTACAGCACACCGCGCAGCTGCAGCCCGCAGCACACCACGCAGCTCACCGCGCAGGGCTCGACACCCCCCCGAATGCCAGTGTCCCAGATCTCCGGTGGTGCGGCCGCGGGCTTGAGCAGAATGGCGGCGACCCCCTGGCTCCGCAGCACGGCGGCTCCTGCATGCTGGTCCAGTGGGGCTATGGCGCCGCGACGCGCGCAGCGGCGAGGTCCTCGCTGTGGGCCGCAGCGGGCTGCGCCTGGCGGTGAGCTGCGCCTGCGGCGACGAGCTGCGCCGGTGACGAGCAGCCAGGCGGCGGCGACAGCCAGCACCAGCGCGAGGCCCCTAGATGCCGGATGCCGCAACACCGCGCCCACAAGCCCATGGCCGCGTCCGCAGCGCACCCCTCCCCCAGCACCGCCCCTCCGGCGCTGCATGACAGCGTGGGATCCCGCAGAGGGCCAGCAACGTAAGGCAGAGCGAGATTTCAGGAAGCGATACGCTTGACGCAATGGACCCTCAGCTCCTGGGCCGCGGGGTTAATAATAGCCGTGCGTCGCTGCCAAGCCGTGGATAGCGCGGCGGCTGGCGCTGGGGAGAGACTGGTGCTGATGGTGCCGAGCTTGCTGATGGCGAGGACACGACGGCGATGGCTGGCGGCGGGTGCTCGCCGTTGCCGTCGGCGGCGGCGGGGGGCCGCGGCGGCGGTTACGTAACTGCCGCCGCGGTTCCTCCGCGGGTCGATCAGTGCCTGCCAGCCGTCAGCGTTCTGCTGCATCTTCGATCTCGAGGGGGTACGCCGCCCGAGCTCGCAGCTCTCGTCCACAGGCTCGATCCCGTCTGCAGCTCGATCTCGACGCGGCCAGCGGCCCCCCTCCACGCGGCTCCGCAGCGCGCGCGTGCTGGCCGTCGTCGCCGCGCGGCGACGCCGCCTGCCCTTCCCGTCCTGTCACGGCCTCTCTCAACAGGGCAGGAACCAGGTCCCCCGCGTCCTCCGCCAGGCCCGTCAGGCCCGTTCAGGCATCGGCCTCGCAGCAGACGACACCCCCGAGGACGGCCAGCGGCCTGCGGCAGGCGTTTCATCGCGGCGCTACCGCACAGGCCCTGCGGCCGCGGCTCCTCGATCCAGGCTCCGTTTGGGCAGCCCATGTGGTGGCGCCTGCGCGGGCATGAAACACGGTCCCGGGGGGGGGGGGGTGCACGCGGTGGAGACCAGGAAGGACCAGGCTGGCCATGTGCATCCTTACGGCAAGCCTGGTGGGTGTGCTGCCAGGCGGGGACGCTGGCGGCCGAGTGGGGCGCGGAGTGCGCGGTTCTGGGTGCTGCGGATTCGCTGGACGGACCGCTGGCACTGGGCGTGGATATGGAACTGACCTGGGCACTGGCCTGGTCGCTGACCTGGACGCTGACCTGGACCCCGACCTGACGCTGACCTGACGCTGGCCTGGCACTCGACACTGATCGATATCATGCAGACCCCCCTGCTCCCATGCAGGTGCAGCCGTGCTGCGTGCATGCGCGTGCATGCGCGTGCATGCAGCGCAACAGCGACTCCGCCGCGCCGCCACCAGGCAGCCCCGCTGCCACCAGGCAGGCCCGAGCACGCCCCGCCCGCCGCCAACCCCGACCCCCTACGCACTGGCCACTAGCTCCAGTGTCGCAGCTCGATACAACCATACCGCAGACATGGCCGCTCTCCTCTCCGCGACCCAGTCCCGATCCGCCCAGCGCCAGCCGTATGCCATGCCCAGGCGCACCTTGCAAGGGGCAGCTCAGGAGCGCGAGCCGCCGCGCAGAGCGCCGCGTCGTGCCGCGCAGCACCGCGTACCGCGTCTGAGTCCGCCCCGCATCGAGCACGCCCCGCGCGCCTGGTGGCGCGACCGTGTCCTGACATCTCACTCCCTGACGCGCCTGACGTGGCCCGCCCGGTCGTCTCGCGTCTCACCGCTGCCATTGCTCAGGTGCGCGTCGCAGACCACGTTTGACACGACGGACAATGCGGGTGGCTGCAATCAGATTCTGGAGCGGCGCTACGTGCTGACTCTGCGTGCTGACTCTGCGTGCTGACTATGCGTGCTGACTCTGCGCGCTGCACGCGCCGCTCCGCGCTCTGACCGCTTCCACATCCAGCCATCACCGCCTGCCCTCCCTGCCGCCGTGTGCTGCCCGTCCACGTCCGGGACACTCGCGCGCTCCCGACCACCCGCGCACATACACGCCAGCGCACCATTCTCCATCGCTCTCTCGTCCATCTCTCCTGCCCCGACCTCTCTTGCCCGCAGTATACCTCGCCGTCTCGGTGGCCCCCCGCTCCGCCTCCCTCCCCGCTCCGCGCCGCGCCGCCGCCGCCGGCCCACGCTCCTTACACCCCCACGCTCCTTACCACGTTCACGACTATACCATAGCACCGCGACTCCGACTGTTCCGTTCGCCGACCTCATTGCCCTCGACTAATTCCCCTCGACAGAGCCTCACATAGCCGCCTCGCCTGCCCGTCGCCAGACTCTCGCATAGCCGCATCGCCTGCCCGTCGCCAGACTCTCACATCGCCGCATCGCCTGCCCGTAGCCAGACTCTCACATCGCCGCATACCCGCATAGCTTGCCCCAGACTCTCGCATTGCCTGCCCCGCCGACCGCCTATACCAACACCATGTCCGCTCGCATCCCCCAGCTGTACCAACCGCCCCGCCACAACACGCCCACGGCCGCCTACCCCCCGCCATCTCCCATCCCCCCCGACTCGCCCTCGACCCTCGAGAGCCCCGCCAGCCCCGCGCCCAACGCCAACCCCTTTGCGTCCTCGAACGACAGTCTCAGCCTCGCCGCCCCTGCCCCGCCGCAGAGCTCGGTCGGCCGCAACTCGGCCAACTTTGCAAACATTGGCGGCCTCCTCATGCGCGACTCGGGCTCCTGGAGCATCCCCGACGGCGACGAGCCCCCGCAGGCCCCCGCCCGCGCCGCCCGCCAGGACGACGGGCGCTTCGCGTCCATCGACCACGCCGCGCTGCACGCCCGCGTGCTCGACCTCGACGACGACAACATGGCGTACAGCAGCGACTCGGACGACGAGGGCGACACGGACCGCGACTCGCGCCCTATCAACGCGGGCTCCATTGGCGGCGCGAGTCTTGGCCAGGCCCGTGGCCCGCCCGCGAACCAGCAGACGCTGCGCGACGCCGCCGCCGACAGCTTGCGCAACGGTCCCACCCAGCCGCTGCAGCCGCACCGCGGTCAGGACTCGCAGTCCCCCGTGCAGCCCTCACCCCAGACGCCCACCATCCACCGCGCACCCGTCCAAGGCCCCGCGTCCCCGACCCACCACTACCACCACCACATGCAGCAGCAGCAGCAGCAGCAGCAGCAGCAGCAGCAGCAGCAGCAGCCGCCAGCGCCGACGGTTGTTACCTTTCCCAACCCCAACATTGCGCCGAGCCCCGCACCCAACCGGTCCCCTGTGCAGGCACACCCACAGCAGCGGACGCCTGCCCCGCACCCGCAACAGTGGCCGCCTGCGGCACAGCCGCAGCCTCAGCCGCAGGGGCAGCCGCAGTGGTCCCCCGTCGTCCACACGCCGCAGGGCCACCCCCAGAGCTTCCACCTCAGTCCAGCGCACGCCCAGGCGCGCGCCCAGCGCCCCGCCATCACCGTCAAGATCCCTGTCGCAACCAACGGCCGTCCCGTGTCGCCCATGCTCGCCGCCCCGCCAAAGGCCCACTTCTCCCTCCCGCAGGAGCGCCCGCAGTCGCCCTCCATCCGCGGGTTCGACATTATGAAGGAGAAGCAGGCGTCGTTCCGCGAAGACGACACCGAGGTGCTTAACCCGTTCTCTCCAGGTGCGCGCTCGGCGGGCCCACGCGCCCGCGCCGGACCCGGCCGCTCGGCCCTCGGCGGAGCCCGCAAGTCGCGCGCGCTCAGCACGGTCGACTTTTGGAAGCGCTTCTCGACCATGGGCCACATGCAGGACAAGGAGAGCGGGTGGATCAAGGAGCGCAAACAGAGCATCTGGTCCAAGCCCCTCTTTGTCATACCCCTCCTGCTGGTGAGCACACCCCCAAGGGAGTAGCCGGAATCGCGCGCTGACGGCCACAGACCATCATTGTCGTTGCGGCCGTCATCATCGTTGTCGTGCTCGAGGTGCGCAATACGGCGTCGACCGGCGACGCTGTCACCGCCGCCCAGGCCGCCGCCGCCACCGCGTCCGCCTCAGCCGCCATGATCATGTCCCCGTCGCCGTCCCCGTCAATCATCGTCAAGGGCCCGCCATATTAGCGCCTCGCGCCGCACCCCATGTCCCGCCTTGCGTGTATTCCGGTCTTTCTATCCTTGTTGGGCTGGCCCGTCGGCCACTTGTCTCCATTTCTTCATCTTCTCGTCCCGCCTCGTCCCCGTCATAGTCTCACACTCATAGCCACTCTCATAGTCATCGCCATTGGCCGCCCATCGGCCACCCCTTGCGCCATCAATCACCACTGCCACTTATTCCGCAGGTGTCTCCCGCCATTCATCCCGTCCTCCCGCCCTTTACGTCTCCTTGATGCCTCTCGCGCTGCGTCGCCGTGTCGTGCGCTGCGCGCAGTGTTCTATCTCCTCTTTCTTCTGCTCCCCGCTCCGCCACTGCGCCACGCCTGCAGTCTCGAACCCCGGCCGTGCGTCAGCACCGTGCTCCCCGTTCGCCTCCCTGCCTCGACTGCACCCACCACAGGCCCCTGGGCCTCAACCGCGCTCGACCGTGGCGCGGCCTGCGGCCACACCGCCGCCATTGTCCCTGCCCGTTTGTATGCTCTCCAGCATGCATTGCACCGTGCCATCCTGCGGGCGTGCCGTGCCGTGCCGTGCCGTGCCGTGCCGTGCCGTGCCGAGCCGGGCGAGAGCCCCACCCCTCACAACCGCGATCCCAGCCACGGAGGGCTGCTGGCAGCGCAATGGCCGCCCGGCGCTAGCGCTCTCCAAGACCTATACTCAGCCATGATGTATCCCTTGCATTCTCTCGTATTATCCACGACTGGCGCTGCAAGTGGCGCCGCGCGCTGCGAGGCGGCACGCTGAGGCGCAGCCGACGCGAATGCCGTGTGAGGTGGAGAACGGCCAAGGTCAACCAAGGCACGTCCGAGCCGGCGTAGCGCTCGGTCCGCCATCGAGTGGCTGCGCTCGGTCCGCCGCTGCGCGCCGTGGTCTCCTCGACCTCGGTCTCGCCGCAGCCAGGCACCACGGCCTGCCCAGTCCTCGCCGCATCCTGGCCGTCGCGACTCCGCATTGCGGGGGGAGGTCCCGCGTCCTGCTCCGTCTGCGCGTGCTGATACACTCGAGCGCTTTACCTCGCGCAATGTCGCGGACGCAATCCCCCGTTCCGCTCGCACGGCGCGGCCCTACCGCTCACCCCACCTTGCCCCCTCCAGGCTGCAAGTTCTTGGAGGGAGCAGCCTCAGTCCCGGCCCCGCCGCTGTGGTGACCCCGCCGCTGTGGTGACCCCGCCGAGCTGGTCACACTCTCACCTCTTGACCCTATGCGACGCAATCCCCAACGCTGCAGACGGTCCACAGGCTGTTTGGTTGTATGGACGCCTGGGTGCCCCCACACCCACTTGTTGCCAGGATGTTGATCACGACTTGATCTAGCAACGATAAGTCTGCCAGGCCCAGCTGGCATCCCTCCTCGTCATGCGCCGAGATCCGCCTGCCGTCGCGATGCAGGGCCCGCTCCTTCTGCTTGCCGCGCCTCGCGGATCCTCGGCCTGGCGCCGCGGCGCACCCGGCGAGCCGCCAGACCGTGCCGGGCGGCTGGACCTACACCTAGACACGGACCTTAGCGGCCCACATCTGCGAGACAATCGCCAGTTGCGCCACGGGAGGTCGGCGGCCTGGGAAAGAGGAGAGGACCGATGTCGTTGTCTGTGGACGCAGGTCAGAGTGTTGCGAGGGTTGCAGTCAGTGGCGAGCAGTGCGCCATAGACAAGGGCATCAGCTGGCTGCACGGACGGGGGCAATGAGCGCGCCAGACGCTCAGATCCCGCCAGTCGTTGCACGTTCAGTCAGTCAGCGATCAGCTCAAGCACAGCGCTAGAACCCTGCGGGTTGCACTGATCCACAAGGACGTCCACGACGCGACGTTCACAACGCGACGCCCACGTCCGCATCCGCCGTTCAAGCTCAGTGTGATGGCATGGGGAATTACAGGGGCCACGCCGGGAGTGGCAGGCATACGGGCCGGGGGTATCATGCGAGCCGGAGGAGGTGGAGTGGCCAGGGAGGTGGGATCAAGGACCAGGAATGACACGTTAGCGGGAGACCTAGAACAGGTCCTCGAGCGTCATCTGCCTGTAGATCGTCAGCGGGCTGCAAAGTGGGACTCTGGCTCGGCGTCTGCGGCGCCGCGGCCGCAAAGGGGACCCACTTTACAATGTCGGTGCTGGCGACCATGTCGGTAAACTCCTCAAACGAGAGCTTGCCATCGCCGTCCTTGTCCGCCTCCATGATTGTCTTGTCGACAATCTGCTGCAGCTGCTGGTCCTGCGCGTGTCAGCAGTCGCTTCGCCCCGCCGCAGAACGCCGCAGAACGCTCACCTTGAGGTTGTTGCCGACCATCTGTTTCAGCACGAGGTAGAGCTCGCCGTTGGAAATATAGCCGTCGCGGTCCATGTCATACACCTTGAATGCGAAGCGCAGCTTCTCGTCGCGGCCGCCCTTGGACGAAAAGGCCGAGAGGCCGCCGACAAACTCCTGAAAGTCGACCGTGCCCGAGCCGCTGCGATGTGTCAGCTCGCACTAGCGGAAGGGAGCGGACCCGGGGGGAGCAGCGGAGCTCACGCCGCTCGCGCGCTTGCGGCGACTCACTCCTCGTCGAAGATGGCAATCATACGGTGGGCGAGCGGATTGTTGGCGATCTGGGGGATCTGGAGGAACTCGTCCTTGTCAATCGAGCCGGATCCGTCCTTGTCGAGCTTCATGAAGCGCTTCTTGAGGCGCAGGAGCTCGGGGCCGGAGACTGAGAGGGTGAACGCAGCGAGCGCGTAGCACGGGAGCACGCCGGACGGGAGCAGCAAAGCGGGGCCGAGACGGGTAGGCGTGCGAGAGCAGCAGTGCGCGGGTCAACGCACGGGACGAGTGCACGTCCGAGCAGTTTGGCAATCCATTCGGCGGCGGCGGTGCAGATGGTGGATCGTGGAAGGCGAGACACAGCGCACGGTGTCAGCATCACCACAAGGCCCGCGATCACGCTCCACCCCACGCTCCGCTCTACGCACAGTTCGAGTTTTTCTCGAGCGAGTTGAAGACGCTAGACTCGGCCTGGCCCATCTTGGAGTAGTACCTGTTTGAAGCGGCAGTTGCTGTCGGGGAGCGTGGGAGGTCGAGCACGAGGTGCGGCCGCTTATGCGGGATCGTCTGGGACGGACACGGAGGTGAGTTGGAGCTGGGGGGGCCAGCGGGGCGTGAGGGCGTGGACGGCGCAGCGGGGGCCGATGGGCTCGGCGACGTGATGGTGGCGGGGGATGTTGGGGGGGTGGGTGCCTGTCAGGCGAGTCAATGGAGGGGAGTCTGGCCGGGGTGTCTGGCGGCGGGGTGTTCTGCGGGGAGTCTGTCGTGTCGGTGGTTGTGCTGCTGCGGCTGTATCCTTGCGCCCTCTGGAGTCAAGAATGAGAGTGGTGGTTGGAGCGATGGCGAAGAGAGAGAGAGAGATGACGAGCAAGACGTGGTGAACGCGACCGTCGCGCTCGGGCCCCAACACGGCCAACGGAAGCAAATGTCGTCACCACCCACCCGTCCCATCGACAAATACCCGACGATATCCATCTCTAATGCATACATGATCTCTCCTCTGCTACGCATCGCTACAGCCCCACAGAGCTCACAGGGCTCACGAGCGTCATCACAACCTTGCCCCGCTGCGTGTTGGCGTCCTTCTCAATCGAAATGTCCACGGTGACGCGGTCAAAGACGCCAATGACCGCAGTGCTCCCGTCCGGCCGCGGCACGTTGAGCACATAGTTTTCCGGGTCAAACTCGTGCGTGTCTTTGGCGAACGTCACAAGCCCCTCGAGGCCGAGCCTGGCGTGTCAGCATGCTATGCGCACACGAGTGTCTCGCTCGGCGGAGACGTACTGAGAGACAAAGACGGCGAGGCCGTTGCGGAACGTGCGGATCACAAACGCCTCCTCGCGCACGCTCGCGACCCCGGCGCCCTGCGTGCGCGACTTGAGCGCGAGCCCGACGTAGAACTCGACACTGGCACGCGACGCCATCTGCGCTAGCCGGTGCCGCTTGTTGACGACGTGCAGCATGCGCTCGACGTGCTGCTTGCTCTGCAGGCTCGGGAAGAGGGGTGTGTAGTTGATGGCCGCCGAGAGCTGGCGGTGCACCAGCACGTCGGCGTAGCGTCGGATGGGGGACGTGAAATGGGTGTAAATGTCCGAGGCGAGGCCATAGTGCCCGTACTGCTCCTTGGAGACGCTGCCCGAGCCAAAATACTCGGCGGCGAGCATGCAGCGCGTCGCCATGATGCGAACGAGTGTGTTGAACTCGGGCAGTGCAGCGTCCTGGACAGTCAGCCCCCGCAGCGCAAGAACAGGCACAACTTACCACACAACGGTCCAGCGAGTCGGCGAGCGCCTTGGAGCTCGACACATCCAGCGTCATGCCCTTGCGCTTCTGCAGAATGTCCTGCAGCGCCTCAAAGTTGGTCGCTGGCGGGGGTGCATGGCGGCTGGCAGTCAGCATCTGCCCAACTCTTGGCCACTCACCGTAGAACTGCAGTCGCAGGGTAAGCGTCCTGGATCTTGCGCGCGACGCTAATGTTTGCGAGCAGCATAAACTCCTCGACAAGTGAGTTGGTCTCGAGCTGCTGCTTCTGCTCGACGTCAATCGGACCCGTCGTCTCGCTCGAGTTGAGGTGGATCTTGAGCTCGGGCGAGCTCAGAGAGAGCGCGCCGGCCGCGACACGCTTTGCCTTGAGCTTGATGGCCAGCGTGTTCAGCAGACGCACAGACTGGGTCAGCGCGTCGTTCTGGGACCTGCGGGTCAGCCTGTAGTGTAGCGTAGCAGCACTCACTTGTCGTCCTTGCGCTTCTGCGCGTCGGCGTACGTGAACGCCATCTTCGACGCAATGACCGACTTGGTGTACCGCACATTGACAATGTCGGCCTCTGGCGAGAGTTCCTGTAGCGTCAGCGCCCGCCGACACGCTTGTACCCACCCAGATGACCGAGAACGCCAGGCGCTCGACGAACGGCCGGAGCGAGCACAGGTTGGTGCCGAGCAGCTCGGGCAGCATGTCAATGCGCTTGTCGACAAGGTACACTGTCGTGCCGCGCGAAGCGGCCTCCGAGTCCATGGGGTTGTCCGCGTGGACAAAGTGGGAGACGTCGGCAATGTCTGTAGTTAGGGCTGTTTTCCGTAGGACACTATTTCTGCAGGGCACTCACGGACACCGGCCTCGATGTTCCCATTCGGCAACACGCGGGCGTGCAGTGCGTCGTCGATATCGGTACAACCTGAGCATAAGCACCAGCGCAACCCGAGCTCACTTACCTGGGGGATCGATACTGCAGACGATAAGGTCTCGCAGGTCTTCACGATCGCGCCAGATGAGGTTATCCTCCGTCTTGGGCGGCACAACCCAGCTCTCGCCCTCCTTGGGCAGGCAATTAAGAATCGCCTTGCCAAACGGACGGTAGGGCACCTCGTACTCGAGCAGCAGCGATTCCTGCTCCGCCTCCTTGCTTTCTACCTGTCCGAGCGCGCGCACGAAGTGACCGTCGGGGTATCGCGAGTTAACGGACCAGCTGTCAATGTTCACGAGGATCTTCTGGTCGAGCAGGGCCGGCGCCTGCCGCGTACGCAGTCGGATGCGCGGCAAGGCGCGAGACAGCGGCGTGGCAAACACCATCTGCTGCGAGAGCGAGGTGAGCGCCGCGTCGGACAGCGAGGAGCGGTCAATGTGGCACACGTAAGCGCGCCAGTTGCGCTTGGCCACGCCGACCACCCGGCCGGTGGGCAGCACGTCCTTGGGGTCCTTTTTCGTCACCTCTTCCACGTCCATGGCCTCCTCCCCCTCCTTCTCGGCTTCGATGCGCGCACCTTCGTCGCCCTCGGCATCGTCGTCCTTGAGCGCAACTGGAAAGTCAGAAGTGCTGGCGCAGCGGGGTTCTCACTTTCTTGGTCCAGGACTTGGTCACCAGGTGCCTTCCACTCGGACTTTGGGAACAGCTCAACAATGACCATGTCGCCGTCGACGGAGCGGTTCATCGCTTTGCGTCCGACAAGCAGCACATTCTTGTTCATGCCCTGCACGCGCACTGTGCCCTCGAGGTAGTTGTACTGGTTGGCGTTGAAGAAGCCCTGCAGGAAGCGACCGCTCTTGACACCGGCAGTGAGCTCGTCCTGAGGGAGATACTGGGCTGTCAACGGCCGCACGGCAGGTCAGCGTCCACTCACGTCGTCGTAGATTCTCCGCCCGCGACGATCGGCGGGGTCCACCTCGTCGACACCGCCGGCCACTAGGTCCACGAGCCGGTCGCGCACCTCGCCTTGCAGCCCGTCGACATAGTCGCGCGTGCTCGCGGACAGGAAGCCGTCGGCAGTTGCCAGCTCGCGGTTCTTCTTGTCGTCGCTCAGGAGGATGAGCTGCGGCTGCGAGCGTGTGGACTGCGCAAGGTGCTCGGGATAGAACTGAAGTGTCTGCCGGATCGCTGCGGGTTAGCACGCTCCGCTTGGGGCGCCGTCGCGCGCCGCGGGGCAACTCACCCCGGTCATTACGGTCATTGACGACCTCGTCCTCCTCCTCCACACCGGCGGTCGCGGTCTCCCTCCGCTCCTCGTTCCACCACACCCACACACAGCGCTCGTCGTCCTGCACAATCTGCTGCAGGCGGTTCGAGAGCGGGAGGCTGCGATGACGCGTCTCGCGCAGCACGGTCGACGGGACGATGATCGGCAGCTCTGGGGGCAGCGCGGTCAGGAGGTCCATCTGGGGGCGGGTGTCAGCTACAAGTCACAATATCCGGCCTCCGAAGACGGCACAGCGCACCTGGTGGAGCACAATGTTGGTGTCGACGACGAGCCAGTGGCCGTTCTTGGCGTTGAACTTGGAGTGTTGCGTGTATCCGCGCTCGGGGAGCACGGGACGGAAGCCCGGGAACTCGGCGCAGAGCTGGCACTCGGCAAAGCCGCAGGGAATGTCGTCGCGCACATAGCGTTCGCGGAGGACTACGGGCGTCAGCAACATGGACGTGGTGGTACGCGCCGTGCGGCGGACCCACACTTGAGGACCTTGCCGTGGGCCGTCTTTTTGAGAAACTTGGACTGGGAGACGGGAATATCCTGTCGCTGGCGCTTGAGGATCGTGATTGGCGGGTGTGCCGGTGCTGTCTCTGCTGCTGCTGCCGCCATTGCTGCTGTTTGATGTCGATAGAGCGATGGAGCGAGTCGTCCAAGACGTCGAGCTCGCTGTCTAAGCACACTCCCGGAAATTGTGATGTAATGCGGGTGTTATATGCTGCCCCCATGTAGTCACGCAGGAATCACGTGGCTTACTACCCGTCACGTGATGTCGACCTCCACTCTGGTGACGCGCCAGCTCTCTTTCGAGAGAATCGACCACGACACCGACGACGACGACGACAGCCCAAGTGGTCGCGAGCTCTCTCTCTCTTCCCACTCTGCACCGCACCCCATGTCCGGCGACAAGCAGCAGAAACCACTTCGCGTCGGGTTCATCCACCCCGACCTCGGCATCGGTGCGTCCCGTGCGGCGGCGCAGCGCGGACTGACATCCAGGTGGCGCCGAGCGCCTCGTCGTCGACGCAGCCGTGTCGCTCCAGCGGCTGGGCCACGACGTCGTCTTTTTTACCTCGCGCCATGACCCCGCCCGCTGCTTTGAGGAGACCCGCAACGGTGGGTGCTATGCCGCAATGCGCCAGCCCAGCCCCGCCACGCCGCTAACTCGCCGCAGGGACGCTCCCCGTCCACGTCCTCGGTGGATCGCTCCCCCGCACGCTCCACCCGCGCCTGCCAATGACCATCGTCTTCTCCATCCTGCGCAACCTGCTCCTCACGGTACTCCTGTGGTTCTCGCAGGTGATCCCGCCGCCCGCCGGTGCGCTCAACCCGCTCGCGCCGCTCGGCCGCTTCGACGTGTTCTTCGTCGACCAGCAGAGCGTCAGCGTGCCGTTGCTGCGGCTGCTGACGGGCACGCCGGTGGTCTTCTACTGCCACTTCCCGGACAAGCTGCTGAGTGGAGGGTGGGACATTGCGGAGGCGGCGGCGGGCGGCGGTGTCGACCTTTCGCGTGGGGGAGGCGCCGGCCAGGTTGGGTTGCTCAAGCGGCTGTATCGTTGGCCGATCGACAAGCTCGAGGAGGTCACCACGGGTACGTCCTCCAACTGTCCAGAACCAGGCAAAAGCGCTGACCATACTCAGGTCAGGCAGATGTCATCCTCGCGAATTCGCAGTTCTCATCGCGTGTGTACGCAGCGGCCTTTCCGTCACTGCGCGGCCGTGCGCCGCAGGTCGTCTACCCGTGTATCGACATCGATGCGTACCAGGGCAGCAGCGTGCGCAAGGGCAAGGCCCGCGCGCGCGACGGCGACGGCGTCGAGCTGGTCATGAGGTGAGCTTCGCCGTAAGGCGCACGGCCGTACGGGACACGGACTGACGATACAGCCAGCGACCCACGGTCGTGTCCTTTAACCGATTCGAGGAGAAGAAGAATGTTGCGCTGGCAATCACGGCCTTTGCCAAGGTAAAGCACGGCGACAGCTCCCTTGTCCCCCCCGCAGTCGCCACAGAGCTCCGCCTCGTCGTCGGTGGTGGTTACGACGCCGCTCAGGCCGACAACGTGGCCACTCTCGCTGCCAACCGCGCGCTCTGCGACACGCTCGGCCTGAGCCACCACACGCTCGACTCTCCCGCTGCGTCCCCCCCACCCGCGGATGTCGACGTCCTGTTCATCCTCAACTTTACCACCGCGCAGCGCTCGGCCCTGTTGCTTGCCCCCGGCACACTCGCGCTGCTGTATACGCCCACCAACGAGCACTTTGGTATCGTTCCGATCGAGGCGATGGCGTGTGGCCTGCCCGTGCTGGCGTGCAACAGCGGAGGGCCGACCGAGACAGTCGTCGACCTCGCCGCCGATGCCACGGCCGACGGCGACGACAAAAGCGAGGGTGGCACGGGATACCTCCGCCCGCCTGTCGCTGACGAGTGGGCGCCAGCACTCGCTGCGCTTCTAACCCTCTCGGACGCCGAGCGCGCGCACATAGCCGCGACAGCTCGTGCGCGCGTAGCCGCCCGCTTCTCGTCTGCCACCCTCGGGCGTGAGCTCGACGCCGCGTGCCGCTCTGCCGCCAAGTCCCAGCCGCACGACAGCATTGGCGACCGTATGATTACGGTCAGCCTCACGCTCATTGTGGTAAGCTTGGCGGGACTGTACCTTGCGCTCAAGCTGGGTGCGGGCCCGACGGAACAGTAGCCGTGGTAGAAGTAGAAATGCGTACAGTGTGATGATACAGATACAGATTCTATGGAGTGCTGCGCGCCTTTCGACTCGCTGGGTGTCTCTATGCGTCCGGCGGGCAGGGGTGCCGCGTAATCGTGGTGGCCGGAGCGGGAGGCGTGCAGCAGTCGAGATAGCGAGGGGCAGACCTCGACGGGTTCGCTGACTTGCTGTCAAGTGCCGCGGTCGCGCCACGCCTCTCTCCTCGGCACACGACGGAACAGTCCGCGACCCAGACGCGACGCTAGACACCACCGCTCATGTCCCACAGCGAGAGGCGTGTATCCTTTGCCACATACGGCCGCAGGTGCGCACACGCGCGCGCCGGCGCGGCCTTGGGAACGTGGCTGCCACCGTCGCCGTTGAGGCCCGAGGCCGAGTCAGAATCAGAATCCGCGTCCATCTCCGAGTCCGAGGAGTCCGAGTCAGAGTCGCTCGGCGGGTCGTCGCTGATGATGCGCGAGCCCGCCGAGGTGAGGAGGAGCGGCTGATATGCGTTGAACTGCACAGAGTTGACCGCATCTGGGGCGTCAGCCGCGCCAGTGGTTCCAGCAGCTGGCAAAGGCCAAAGTGCCGTCTGGATTGCCAGCCGCGCCGGCAAGACTCACCGTCCGCGAGCCGCGTCTCCATCACGGGCTCAAACGTGCCACCCGCAATGTCCCACACGCGCACGATACCATGCTGCGGTGCAGTCAGCTCCAGCCCAGCCCTGTCCATTGCGGGCACCCACCTCGTCCCCGCTCGCGAGCCACCGGCCCCACGGATCCACGTCAAACGCGAGGCGCTGGTTTGTCCCTGCCGGCCGGTCCAGCTGGGCCAGCGGGGTACTCGTGTCCCGCGTGTCCCATACCTGCACGCCGTCGCTGCGGCGGGACGCGGCAAACAGGATGTGCGGGTGCAGGGGGTGGAACGCGAGCTGAGTGACCCCTCCACCGCGCACGCCGGCGAGCGCCGCGGCGGGCGTATGCGTGTCTGTGTCGTACAGCGAGATTGAGCCGGGGGAGGTGAATGACCCTGCGGCGAAGGTGCTGTCGCCGTGTGGGGAGAATGCAAGGGCAGAGATGAGGCCGCGCTGGCCCCCACCTCGTGCTTTGCGCGACGGGACCGTCTTGATGCGCTCGGCGGTGCCGTAGCCCGGCGACGCAATGTCGAAGACCTCGATGGCAGAGTCGAAGCCGCAATACAGCCTGGAGTAAGTAGGTCAGCGCGAGTGCAGGGCGTTAGCTGCGGGGGACACACTTTGCGCCGGTGGGGTCGAATGCCATGCTGTGCGGCGCGACGAAGCGCTCTTGGTGGTCGACGATGGGGTACGTCGCGCGTATCTGGAGATCGCAATCTGTCAGCTGCAGCTCGGCGTCGCCTGTCGGTGCCGCCGGCACTCGGGCAGAGACGCGCACGCACCCGGCCATCCGCGGCATCGATGAGCCGCACGGGCGTGTCCTTGACACTCGCGACGAGGCAGTACGTCTCGGGCGCACCCGCCGAGGCCGAGGGATACCACGCCGCGCCGTTCACGGCGTCTGGCTGCGGAAACGCCCGGGGTGGGGCGAAGCCGGTCGGCCTGCCGTCCTCGTCAAACTCTCTGCCTGTCAGGAACCTCCGCTCTGCGGACGGCGTGGGCTGCTCGGCGCCTTGCGGCGGACGTACGTGTGGAAGACGCGTAGCACGCGGTCCTCGGCGGTCGTGAGGACGGAAACCATGTCGGCTGCCCTGGGCCGTCAGCGGGACATGCGAGCGCAGTGGGCGCGGGGCCGAGCGTCGTCGGCGCCCGCGCCGCAGGCGCGACGCACCACCGCGCGCTGCGGAAGAAGCAGCTGTCCACCTGAGCGTCCTGCAGGTCCGCTGCGTCGCGCGCCGCGATGCGCCGCGGCGCCGGCGCCGAGAAGATGTATTGCGGCGCGGTCGGCCATGACACGGGTGGTGGTGGAGAAGCGCGTTGCGAGTCGGCTGGACCTGGTGTCGACGACGCGCCGCCGGCGGGGGCTGGGCCGTCCGGGGGTGCATCTGCGGTCTGCGCAGGCAGCACGTCCGCGACGGGTGCTTGGGCGTCGCCTGCGTGCATGCTGGCAGGGGAGGAGCTCGGTGGGGCCGGCGACGGCGGCGGCGTGGTGGGTGGCGAGGATGCAAGATCGAGGTGACTCATGGTGGTGCCGCCATTTTTGAGTGCCAGTCGCGTCCACCTCATCTCCGGCATCGTTCTCACTACCACTTGCATCGTCCCCACCACCGCAGCCCGCATCCCCGCTGTCCCCTGAACGGCGTCGCACCACGCCGGCGCTCCGCATCGCTCGTCGCCCCTCCGTCGCCCTCCCGCCGCGCTCGCTCCACACTGCACCCACGCGACCACCCGCCTCCCCTCCCTCGACCCCTCTGGCGACAACAACACCATCAACAACCCTCACCACCACCGTCCCGCGCCGCCCGGCCACCTCACCTCGCACAATTGCGCACGAGGGCACTCCCGCGCACTGCGTCCTCGCGCTCCTGGGGGAGGCAATGCGTCATGACCTTGTCTGGCACGACGATAACGAGGAACACGCACTGCTCGGTGCGTGTTGCGCGCGCAGTGCTAGGCGCACTGCCGCCAGGCCGCCGCTGACCCCCCCGCTGACCCCCCGCTGACACCCAGCTTAATGTGGCCGGGCCGCCAGACTGCAAAGTCCATGGAGTTTCTAGCCACGCATAGCCCGGAACGGCAGCGAGACGGGATGGGGCGAGGGCGGCCGTTGACCGAGCGCGGCGCGCAGGACGACTCGCCTATCGTGATACGGACCGAGGGGACACGGGGCGAGGTCCTTGGCCATCGGACCATCATGTAAGTGCTTGTGTGCTGACAGCCCGCAATGGCGGCGCACTGACGGTGAGCAGTGCCCCCACAGGCAACGGCAAAGCTCCGGTGAGTGTGGAAAGCCGTCTTGAGCGTGGAGCCTTGAGCGTGGAGCCCGTCTTGAGCGCGGAGCCCGTCTTGAGCGTGGAGCCCGTCTTGAGCGTGGAAAGCCCCGTCTGGGGTGGAAGCCCGTCTTGAGCGTCTTGAGATACCCATCTTCCCAGTGCTGACCACGTCCAGACAAAGAAGAAGCAGTCGACCGCGCGAATAAACGCCTCCCCATATGCCCAGTCAGGCAGCAGCAGCAAGCGCGGCAAGACGCGCAACCCACTCAGCAGTCCCGCTTCCGCCTACAACACCATCCCTTTCTCCAGCCGCGCCGGTCCCGCCCCGTCCACCGCGCAGCGCAGGGCGGGGCGGGGGCCTCCCCCCCATGAGGAGGTAGAGGTCAGCGATGACCCGTCGGAGGAAGAGCGCGAAGCGTCGCCCCCGTACGACCCGGCAGCGACTGACAACGCGCTCAAGCTGAACAACCACTCGATCACAGAGTTCCTGAGTCCGGTCGGGCAACCCAAAGCCGAGCAGAAGGCGACGGGCGCCCGCAAGAAGCCGGGCACTGTAGCTGCGCTGGAGCTCGAGAGAGAATCCGCTGCGATTCAGGCCGAGCGTGCCCGCCGCCGCCGCTCCACACTCCCAAAGGTCCTTGTTCCAAGCGATAACAACATCATCGAGTTTGACGATAGCGACGATGAACCGCGAGCTCAAGCCGGCCCCAGTCGCGCCCCTGCACCCGTGCCCGATGCGAATGGACGCCGCCTATCCTCTTCTCCGTCTGAGCAGCCGCCGGCGCCCAACCAGAGTCACATGGCGTCAACCAGCTCCAGCTCGTCCCCTTCTGGGTCCTACTCTGGCTCACGCTCTGGCTCCAAGACCGACCCGCACCCATCGACGAGCCCAGGAAAGCAACCGCTCCCGCTACTCAAAGAGCATCCCTCAATCGAATACATTGAGGAGTTCACTCCGACTCCAGAGCAGGCCAAAGCTGAGCGCAAGGACAAAGGCAAGGGCAAGGAGAAAGCGGGAGACCCCACCGCCCCCCCGCCGAAGGCATTTCCTCTGAAGCACCGGCAGCCCATGCAGGACAAGCATGGTCGGGTGGCCGCACCGGCTGCGCGGACTCGTGCTTCAAACCACATCCCGTCGTCTAACCTTCCGAAACTCGTGAATGCTCATGTCGAAAAGGCGTTCCTTCTCATCCAGGAGGACAACGGGCTGGCGCCCTATGAGCTCCCAATTGCTAGTGTGTGGTTGGACAAGAAGAGGAGTGCTGTTCAACTGCAGGGACAGCACTCGTCCGCAAAGTTCACCTTACCGTCCGAGGGGAGGAGCGCTCTTACCGCTGTACGTGTTGGGCTCCAAGCGACATGCTGACGGACAGTTCTGCCTTGATCGTTCCGCTCCGTTTTGCCAGCTCAATGTGTTCTTCCAAGACGACGAGAAGCGCGACTTCGCGGAGCTGTTCTTCCCGAACGCGTTGCAGCAGGGTCGGTATTGCTGCCCGGCGGTGTTGCTGACAATCTAGTTGAAGGACAGGAGCCATTGGTTATCGCCTTCTTTCTACGCTGCAAATCCGATGACGGCTACAACCTGGTCAAAGCCGTCCACGACATGGTCGAGAAGTCAGAGGGTGCCCAAGGCCCTCAGATTGTGTTTGTACCGTTGGCACTGTCTTGTACTGACACCCACCACAGTCCTGACGTTGTGAGGGCATGGGATTGGACGTATACCGCGCAGATTAACACCCGCATCACCAATGAGCGAACGGCGGCGATGAAGAAGAAACGGTCCATTCGCCCCTCGGGAGTCCCTCGCGCCGAGGTGAACGTCAAGGCGGCTGAAGCGGCTGAGCGGCGGCAGAATCTCAACGGCGGCGATTCGGAGCAGTCCCCAAAGGGCCGCCTCCAGACTAAACCGTTGGCGCGTCCAGGGGATCCCAAGCAGTCTACGCTGGCATTGTGGGTCTCAAGCGTGTACCCAGTCGTCGCTGACAGCAGCACAAAGGAGACGAGCGCATCCAAGGATGCCAAGCCGGCAGGAGTCAGGCCGGCAGAGGTCAAGTTAGCAGAATCCTCCAAGGGTACCAGGGAACCTCTCCGGCGCAGCGCACGCGTGACGCGGGCTTCGGGCACCATGTCCCTCCTGTCCGACGACGAGGTCACCATGTGCGAGCCGCTTCCTCGCCGCTCGCCCCGCCACGACAAGAATGATCTGTATGTTGCGGCGAGCCTGTGTCGAACATTTGCTCGCGTGCTGACACGCAGCCTGTTCGAGTATCCCCCGGGGGCAAAGGCCGACTTGCACGTCACGAAGGATGCGCGATACCGGCTCGAAGACGGCGACTTTCTGAATGACGTCTTTCTCGAGTTTGGCTTGCGGTGGGTAGTTTTGCGCGTGTCGTCGACTGACATGCAGGTACACCATCAAGGACTCTCCGCAGATCCCTGGCTCTGTACACCTCTTCAACTCGTTCTTCATGGACAAGCTGTCGAAGAAGCCACGGTAAGTGTCGAGTGTGCGGGAAGCTATCTGACAGCGTAGGGGAAAAGAGGAGCGTTGGATGGCGTACGACTCTGTCAAGAAATGGACAAAGTCAGCTACAGTCTTTGACAAAATGTTTCTCATCATCCCCGTCAACGAGTCACTGCATTGGTTCCTGGCAGTCATCTACAACCCAGCCGGCTTTCTGCGCCGCAGTAGCAGCGGGGGACCGTCGCCCCTTTCGGCAGAGAGCTCGCGCTCGGCCTCTGCTGCCGTGGATCCGGCCAGCGGCGGTGAGAGCAAGGAGCGCGGGACCACGAGTGGCGACGAAATGGCGGTGGTCGAGGAGCGTGTCGGTGATCTGACCATCACGCCCGAGAAGACAGTCGGGTCCAAGACGCCGCCGCCACAGCCTATCAGCACGGACGTGTTGTCCATGTTCTATCAGCAGACGGCAGAGGCAGCAGGCACCGCTGCGCCGTCTGAAGCTCCCACCCCGGTAGCGGAGGCCGCCAAGCCGCAGTCGCGCCCCGACTTGGACATTCTCGGCACGTCAGACCAGTGAGTTACTCCCTTGGGGGATTGCAACTGACGGTACAGAACGTGGATCATGACCTTTGACTCGCTCGGGTACCCGCACCGGCCGGTCTTCACTACGCTCAAGCGATGGCTCACTTTTGAGGCCCATGACAAGATCGCGCCCGATGTCCCGATGGACCCTACCGCGATCCAGTACGTCGAGGGCAAAGTCCCGCAGCAGCAAAACTCGTCCGACTGCGGCGTCTTCCTCATCCACTATGTCCGGAGGCTGCTTGAGGACCCCGACCGCATCCTGCAGTTCACCAGCGTGAGTAGAGATCTGGTGGTGTCGCCCCAGACGGTGCTGACTTGCCACAGAAGGTGCCGCCAAGGGCGCGGACGTCGCGGGAGCGGGACGAGTGGGAAGCGCAACGCGACGAGGTGTGGGAGCGCCACACGACGGGCCGGCTGCGTGAAAAGTGGCTCCAGGTCCTCGACGAGCAGACGGCCATGTATAACAGCCTGCGCGGCAGCAAGGGCAGAAGCGAGCACCACGACCAGGAGGGTAAAGGCAAGGAGAAGGCCGCAGACGCCGCTGGCACCGAGGCCGACCACGATGATAACGACGACAACAAACCCGTAGCCGCATCACAGGACTCGGTTGTCGTCCCGTCCTCACCCCACATCAACCCGCGCGCCGGGTCTGCGACCAAGACGGCTGACAACAAGTCTCCCCCGCCACACGACCACCCCTTTCTTGCGCCAGATGTACCACCTCGTGACGATCAGCCCCAAGAATCTCAGTCTCCGAAACCTGCGCATGTACCGCGCAGCTCACTCCTGAGCCCTGACTCGGATGTCTCTACCAGAGAGCTCCCCGACCTCCCCGACCTCCCCGACCTCCCCGACCTCCCCGACCTCCCCGACCCGCCTAACCAAAACCACACCGCACTGCGTGCGGATACTGACGCGGATCCAGGCCGCGCCGCCGTGCCGTCTGCTGGTGCCCCCAGGGATGATAGCGATGAGGACAAGTCGACCGTTTTGTCCGATCCTGGCAGCGCGGTGTTGGGCGACATCGACCTCGGCGAAGGTGATGCCACGGGAGCGATGAATGTGGATGTTGATCAGCACGAGCAGGAACGCCCGCCGAACCCTGGTCGCTTGCAAGCTCCGTTCCCTCCGGCCGTTCACGGTCTGTTGGGGTCCGCGTCAAGCTCAAGTCGCCGCCCATGTTCAGGCGCGTCGAACGATATCGCCCCCCAGTTTGCGGACACCGTCGCGCAGCCCGCGGCAGGGCCCGTTCCATCGTCGAGCAAGGTCGAGCCTTCGGCGACAGCCCAGGGCGTAGGCCTCTCAAGGTCAAAGGAGCGGCGAACCACACTCTCGTACGCGAAGCCACTTCAGCACGCAAACAGCCTCGCGCTACATGACGAACACTTGCACGTCCCCCGCCCCGCCACCCAGACCCAAGCACTGGAGCAGACGTGCGCCGAGCTGTCCGAGCCGCGAGCGAATGCGGACCAGCAGCGCATGACTGACCACTTCTCGACAGGCGAAACGGATGCACTCGGCATCGCACTCCCATTCGCGCCCCCAGACGAGCGTGGCAATGACAAGGCAAGCGCGATGTCCGACCGCGAGACAACGCCCACACCGCGTCACCGCGACCACCACCATCAACACCTGCCCTCGTCACCCATCTCGTCCGTCGGCCTCGGTCATAACCTGCGCATGCGGACCCGCCACCATTCAGACACTGCTCCTACGCTTGAGGCCCCGGGCTATCGCGAAGAGAACGAAAACCCGGATGCACGCAGCCTCTCCCAGGGCGCGGCGAACACCACACCAAGGCTCGCTGCAGCCCTCGAAGTGGATGTAGAGTCTATGCGCTCCCCTGAAAGCCTGGCGAAATCCATCACGGCGATCGTACCCAGGTCGCCTTCGACCCTCACCCAGGCGGCGCCCGCGCCTGTGGACGAAGTGCGACGGATGCTGGACGAGGAGGCCCATCAGAACCCCGCGCGGGCGACGCGGAGCAGCGCAGCATCATCATCCGCCTCGGCACAGCGCCATTACGCCACGCCTCTACTGAATGCAGCCGCCTCGTCGGCCGCCGCGAACCCGCACCCGCCCCCGTCAGCGTCACGCCCCAAGACCATGTCCGCTGCTGAGGACGCCACGCCCGTTTCGCCGCCCTTGCGCCGCCAGTCAGCGCGCATGTCGGGGCATAAGGGGGCTCCCCGCCCACGGCCGAGCGACGGTCTGAGCTCACCAACAACGATTGCGCGCCACAAACGGCGTCGGGTGGCGACCGACTATGGCGATGATGAGGAGAGCGGTCAGGATGTGGGTCCGGGGCCGGCGGGACCATTGAGGAGTGCGAGAGGCGCTGAGGGAGGCGCGGCAGTGTTACCTCCCCCGCCTCAGCCGCTGCCCACTCGGACCCCACAAGTACAGTCTCAGGCGCAGAGACGGACCGGCGCCAGCCTCCCTGGCAACGACGGGACGAGGACCACGCCTATTGACATTACGGCGGATACGGACGAGGAGTAGGGGGTACCTAGGCAGAGGGTTATTTCCCCGAGCGGAGGAGGAGGACAAGACGAACTTGCAAAGAGGGCAGACGGAAGATCGAGACCGCAAGCATGAACTCGAACTCGCTGGGCTGGGGGCCTGGCGGCAATGTATGACCACCACACATCATCACCACGACATCTGGAAACTACATACCACGACCGCAAGAAGTGTTTATTCGATACAATCCACCTTGTGTACGCATTGATGCTCCGAGGCAATACGAGAGTTCCCTGCTGGGGGCGGGTCCACGGGAGGTCAGGGAGGGTCCTGGGGGCGACATGTGCCGGCAATGGACCATCGCCTAGCCCGCCGAAGTGCCCACAACGCCGCCGGGTCCGGCTGCTGTGCATTGCACAATAGGCGCGTTCTGGTGTTCGGCGCTCTGATCGCTTGCTGCGGCTGAACTGATCCTGCCTTTGCTAGTGAGGGCTTTGTGGGGAGACGACGTGTTGTGCGACTGACCGATACGGCTGTTCGGGTATGGCGGCTACAGTCAATAAGGGCATATAAGACATCTCTGGTTTCCACTTGTTGCAATGCCCACTTGGCTTCCACTCCCTCTCTCTCTCACTCAACACTCATTAGACTCACAGCAATGTCCAAACTGGTCGGCGCAACCTCAACAACAGGTTTCTTCCAGCGCCACCCAACGCTCCCAAACCAGTACGCCGACGACGTCGCTCTCGCGCGTCTCGTCTCCCTCTTCACCCCGCCCGCCGTTCTCGCCTCGGTCGCGCCCGAGCTCTCCGCCTTTGGCGCGCGCGTCCTCTCCCCCGAGGTCTGGGCGCACGTCGTCAACGCCGAGCACGACCTCCCCTACATTTCTGGATCCGGGTTCAGCGCGTTCGGTCACCCCCGCGGGGACGCGCTCGTCACGTCGCCCGGGTGGCGCGCTCTCCAGGACCTCGGCATTTCGGAGCGCATTGTCGCGCTGGGCTATGCGAAGGAGTATGGGGCGCACGCGCGCCTGCTGCAGCTGTACAAGCTGCACATGTGGAACGCGAGCTCGGCGGTCGTGACGTGCCCGAGCGCCATGCAGGATGGCGCCATCAGCTGCCTACTGCGCGAGCTGCTCGCCAACGGCGCGCGCATGGAGGCCGACCGCAAGCGCGTGTTTGAGCGTGCCCTGGAGAGGTTGCTGTCGACCAACCCTCGCGAGGCGTGGACCTCCGGGCAGTGGATGACGGAGCGCCCCGGCGGGTCGGACGTGCGAGGCACCGAGACGGTCGCACGTCTCGCGGACGGGCCCGTGGCGGCCACCGACATTGACGGCCTCCCCCTCGGCCCATGGGAGGTTGACGGCTTCAAGTGGTTCTCGTCAGCGACCGACTGCGGGTGTGTCGTCCTGCTCGCAAAAACCGCCAAGGGCGGGCTCTCGTGCTTCTTCGCTCCCACGCGCAAGGTAACCCCGCAGGGAGAGGTGCAGATGAACGGCATCCGCATCCAGCGGCTCAAGAACAAGCTCGGAACCAAGGCGCTCCCCACGGCCGAGGTCGAGGTTAAGGGCCTGCGCGCATGGCTCATCGGCGAGGAGGGGCGCGGCGTGCCGGTGATCTCGACGCTGCTGAACGTCACCCGTTTCTACAACGCTGGTGCGTCCCGAAGGCAACGGTGCAGTGCTGACCCCCAGTGTCCTCGATCGGGTTCCACGGTCGCGCGCTGGCGATTGCCCGCGCGTTTGCGCGCGTGCGCTCGTTCCCCTCGCTCAAAGCCCCCAACAACCTGCTCATCCACCGCCCTCTGTTCGCAAAATCCCTCGCGGCCGTCACGGTGCAGTACCACGCAGACGTTGCGCTTACGTGCCTCGTCGCCGCGCTCCTCGGCGCATCAGACGCGCCCGCCGCGCAGCGCTCGCCGCTGCTTCCTGCCAACGCACAGCAGGCGCAGCTCCTCCTCCGCCTCCTCACGCCTGTTGCCAAGGCCTACACTGCCAAGCACGCCATCTACGGCGTCCAAGAGTGCATGGAGTCTCTGGGTGGCGTCGGATACATGGAGAACACGGAGAACCCTGAAATGAACGTCGCACGCATCTTCCGCGATACCAACGTGCTCGCCATCTGGGAGGGCACGACAGACGTGCTCTCCAGCGACACGGTCAAGGTGCTCACGGGGCGGGACGGCGTGCAGGTGAGAACCGCTCTGCAGGCCTGGCTCGCAGATGTGCTTGGCCGGAAAAGCAGCTTTGGCGCGCAGAAGACGGCGATTCTCGCAGCTGCCAAGGAGGTGTGCGCCTCAATCCCAGGTGATGCGGAGGCAGCCCTGGCCGAAGGGCGCGGCACGCTGATGCGCCTCGGCGACATTGTGTGCGCCGCGCTGCTGGTCGCCGACGCGGAGCGGGACGACGCCGCTGCCGCTGTCGACGACCCCGTTGCGGCCGAGGTCGCTGTGCGCTTTGCCGCCAGGACGCTGGGCGTGGCTGCCCCGACAGCTGCGACCGCGGCCAAGGACTGGCGCAAGGTCACAAGCCTCGACCAGGCGATTGCGTTTGCGGGATGTCCTGAGAGCGGGCCAGCGGCCAAGCTCTAGCCTTCTCGCCGGTGGGGAGCGTCAATGTCAACGGCATATCGCGACGACCGAACAGGCAAGACGACCAATGAAGGCGAGACAACTGAAGATACGAAGACGCAGACGACCGCAGACACCGAGGTTGGCGGGGCAATAGGGTCTCAGTAGATCCCTGGAGGTAGCAGCAGGCAGGCTGTGCATGTATCTTGTTGTCTTTGGGCACCGACTCGCTACGTTGCTCCCATTACTTAGGCATCGCGGTGAGAGCCAAGAACGCCTCATCATACGCGTTCCTGGTTTGCCCACCTGTCGTCGCCTCTTGGCTACGCAAAGGATACGACGCGATAGAAATAAGACTGCTGAAGCGAATGCCATGTCTGTGGATAGTCTCGTCGTCTGGCATCGCCACAAAGTGCCCCAGAATACATGGAAGCTTCGGTGGACAGGAGAGCGACGACACTGTTCGGTCGAGATGGTGTCGCTGCCCCAGTCCTTGTGAGAAGATCTGCGCGTACTACGTCTCATGGCACCCAGCTGGTTCACTGAGGTAGCACGGCACGGACTGCAGTGGCCGTCGACAGGCAACGATAGGCTGAAGCAAACCACGTAACGTTGCTCGCCTTTGTGGAAACGAATCGAATGGAGTGCCAGGCAGGGATGAGTTTGAACTCAATGCTTCACGACAGGCCACGCTGTCAATATCCAGAAGCGCGACAGGGGGATGTTGTGAAGCTTGGTAAGAATAAGCAGTGAGGTAGACGACGCAATGCCTCTCTAATGGCTTTCACCGCCGAAAGACGGAGGCCCGATGATGAGGGCGATACCGCTCGATACAGTGTTGACACAATTCTCTCCGCGTCACAGATCTGTCGCTTTGCTGCTGAACCCCGCTTCATCTATACCCACTCAGGCCCTCGCCTTTGCGTCGCGGCTGTCCACGAGCGGCTTGCGTCCCACGCGCTCCCACTCTGCCTGTACGATCTTCTTGACCTCGCCCTTGAGCACCTTCTGACTCGGATTCCAAGCTGCCGTCAGCGCCGCTCGCTACCACATACAACTCACGCAGCGCGTCGAGGACCATAACAATGTCGGGGCGGGCGCAGTACCGCAGGCGGGGCCATGCCTCCTGTGCGATGCTCGCAGGCGTGGCCTCCCGCGCATCGACGCCGGGAGCCAGGGAGACTGCAACGCCAACTCGCTCGCCCAGAATGTCACACGGGACGGATACCGCGGCCGCCTCCGCCACACGGGGGTCAGCCAGCACCGCGCGCTCGACCTCGGCCGACGGCACGTTCTCGCCACCGCGGATGATCATGTCCTTGACCCGGTCAGACATGTGCAGGTCTCCAAAGTCGTCGATGAAGGCGAGGTCGCCGGTGTCGAGCCAGCCATCGGCGTCGATCGTCTCTGCGGTTGCCTCTGTTTATGGTTAGCACCACAGCCGGACTCGGGAAGACGTACTCGGGTTGTCGACGTATTCCTTCATGACGTTCTGCCCGCGCGCGAGGAGGAGGCCGACCTCGCCTGGGGGCAGGGTCACTCGCGTCTCGGGGTCGACGACACGGATGTCCGTCACGGGGAGGGCCTGGCCGGCACCATGCGGCTTGTCGAGGTACTCCTGCCCGTTGAAGCCCGTGTGGAAGGCGCTCGTCTCCGTCATGCCCCATCCCGTTCCCGGGAGCATCTTGGGCCATCGCTTGACAAGCCTGTGCGCGAGGTCGGAGGGGGCGGTGACGCCGCCGTAGGTGGTGCTCTGCAGCTCGAAGTCAGGCGGCACCAGCGGGGACTGGAGGATGGCGGTCGGGATCGCAGGGACACCACCGATCTTGCCGACCTTCTCCTCGACCATGAGCTTGATGGCGGTCGGCACGCTCCAGTGCCGCAGGAAGACGAGCTTGGAGCCGTTGTGCAGCGCGAGCATGAGCCAGGTCAGCGTGCCTTGCACATGGAAGAGGGGGATGGAGAGCATGGACACCTGGTCTGGCTTGGGAGCGAATGCCTCTGCAGCTGCCTGGTCCGCGGGGACGCCGCTGCGCAGCGCCGTCCGCGCCGCCTGGTACGTCGTCGAATGGACAATGTGGAGCGCCTGGTGCTGGGTGACGAGCACGCCCTTGGGGAGCGACGTCGTGCCCGACGTGAAGAAGACAATGGCATCGCTGTCTGGCCCCAGGCCCTCCAGTCCCTCTCCGGCCTTGACACCCGCGACAAGGTCGGCGCGGGGGCTCATCGTCGCCATTTCCTACCGTCAGCGAACGCTATCCGATGGGCCGCAGAGTGCCATACGGCCGCAGAGTGCCACACTCACGGCCACGCCGGCCTGCGCGTCGGGGCTCAGGTGGCCGATGGGACCCCAGCACCAGATCGGTCCAACGCCGGGCAGCGTCTTGGGGTCGAGGGGCCCGAGCTGCGCCGCGAGCTTGTCGTCGACAAGCACGACCTTGGGCCGCGTCAGGCGCAGGCAGTGCTCCTGGGACTCGCCAATGAGCCCGTTGTTCAGGAGGACGGGGACCGCGCCGATCAGCTGCGCGCCGAGGCAGGCCGTGATCCACCCCGCCGAGTTGTTCCCGCCGACAGCGACACGGTCGCCGACCCCGACGCCGGCCTCGCGGAGCAGCGCGCCGACCTCTGCTGCGCGCTCGTACGCCTGTGCAAAGGTTACGTGCTCGCGCGCCTCGAACGGCTCGGGGGCAGCAACCGGCGTGCTCAAGAACACGCGGTCGCCCCATTTCTCCATGTTGGCGCGGATGAAGACGGCAAAGCTTGGCGGCGTGTTCTTCCAGCACCGCAGCCGCCGTCCCGCGATCACGAGCTCCTCCGTCTCGAACGGGCCACCAGGGACTGTGAGGAGCGCGTCGCCTGGCGTCAGCGCGGTCGCGGGAGGAGACTCACACTCGGCGACTCCGAGGAACTGTTTCCCGCTCGGCGGCGGAACAGAGGTGCGCGCCGGGACCGTCGAGCTGAACTGGCAGCGGGGAAGCGCCGCTGGCCGCCGGTACCTGCTGGCGCTGGTTGATGCGCGGGAGGCGGGGGCGGCAGCGAGGCCGCGCTGAGCTGCTGATGCGCGGGAGGCGGCGGCGGCAGCAAGGCCGCGCTGTCCCGCCGGCGGTGCGATGCGCGGCGCGCGCAGCGCGCGTACGCCGTGTCTGAGCATGGTGGTCGTCGTGGTGAGAGGATGGAGAGTGCTGAGAGCGCGAGATGAGAGCAACGCGGAGCTTAAGACGCGCTCAGCGCGGGTGCCCCGCCGCCCCGGTCGAGCCGGTGCCGGACGTTGCCCACCACGTCCACGACGAGGATATCGCCGATCGGCAACCCGACACTAGCCGAGATTACTGCCTCGGCCCGGGACGGCGGGTGAGATGTGCAGCTGAAGACGATGCTCACTCCTCCGCCGGCGCACGTCGAGCGTCGAGGTCGACGACTCGGGCCTCCGGCGGTTGGGCTGAAGGTCTGGGCGGCTTCCAGCAGGATGCATAGAAAGGAACGAAGGCAAAGATGAGCCCTGTCTGGACGGTTTATTTAACGGCATTCAGTTGGCTACATCCAAGATGGCAGTTACGTGCCAGAAGCAGGTGGTCGGCTGAACAAAGCGGGTTAAATCAGCGATAGGAGACAACAGGTTGGGTCCTGAACGAGCTCGCCGCTCGTGCATCGGCTTCGGCGTCGGCTCTTGGTGACGACCAGGCGGTTTAGAAGACCAGTGTGCGCAAGAGCCTGCAAAAGACCAGAACCTGGGGCAGCCCGGGCCATGGACCCAGAAGGAGCTGTCGGGCCCGCTCTGCATGCTATGGGCAGTCGCGCAAAAGGGGCTGCACTTCTAGCGACCCCAGTCACCGTGATGGGTCCGGCAAATTCTTCGTCAAAGTCGCCCGAGCGGGGCGGAGTCGGAGCCACCACGGTCTTGATACGCCCGTCCGCTAGCTCCTGCCTCGGCGTACAGACAGCCCGACGTGAGGCCATCTTTGGCGTTCGACTAGCAGGCATAGTGAGTCCCTTGTTACCCATGCGGCCACTCTCGATTGCACGCCTGGGGCGAAGCGCAGAGCCGTCGAGGTCACGAGGGTGTTTTGCCCAGGATGTGCGGTGTCAGCACCCGCCTGAAGACTGCAAGCGCTTGCATCTCTTCCAGCATCCGAGCAGCCGGCGAATGCCCCTCAAGCGACTGCAGCGTGAACCCACACTCAAGAACAGCGTGAGGCGGTGTTTTGACCTCGGCCCGGATAGTATAGTACTTACAGTCTCCGCTGCTGAACGCGGGAAATCGCCTCTGTTCCTGGACACCTGTCATCCGAGACTCGAGGTCCGACTCATGGGCCGGGGGGCTGGCTACCGCCTCTTGTGTGAGAGCAACGAGCGCGGTAGCGGCCAGACAGAGGGGGCGAAGCTTGCGGAAAGTGAACCTATTACGTAGAGGTTGGGAGCAAGCGCGGGGCCGCTGGCGGATGGAGAAGAGACGTCAGCTCCGTCACCTCCCACTCCCTTCCTGCCATCGCTGCTCAAAGCAGAACAGTTTCTGAGACAGTTACCATGGTCAGAGCAGGGCAGATGATCAGATAACGAAATCAGGCGACACGACTGGATACCTGAGAAATCTCCTGAGAACAGCTCCTGAGAACAGCGCCTGATACCAGCTCCTGAGACCAGCTCCTGAGACTCCCCCCCGAGAACAGCTCCTTGACCGACAGAAGTGACACTCGGCGCTTAGCCACGGCAGAACGGAATATGAAGGTGAGAAGTGCCGGTTCAGTTTGCAAAAACACTGGTTCACAGGTTGCGGCATCGGCTTTCATGACCTTAGACTAGCAACGCTGATAAAGATATCCAGGTAGTGACGGAGGTAGAGAGATCCACCTGCCCCCCGCGCAGCTGGCTTCTGCGCACCGCCCCAAGTCCTATGCTTACGACATGCTGCACAGCAGCGGATGTCGCCAGGCATCAACAAGCTTGGCCAGCGGACCCATGGAATAAACTCTCGTGGAGCGAGCCCGCCGTACATGACCGGATGGGACACCGCCACTCCCGTTGCCGGTCCGTAAGCTTCTTTGACCGGCCCGAGATTAAGCTTCTTTAATCACGGCTGTCGACAAGATCTTCCCCCCCCCCCCCTCCCACCATTGCCGTCTTGACGCAAACGTACAGCCTCGAGAGGCCGGCTAATCGTCGACTGCGGCGCGCTGTAGCCGCCAGGTGCCTCGAGCTTTAACCAAAAGCGTAGTCTGACATGCCCCTTTAACCCTCGCGAACGCCTCCGGCTCCTGCCCATCGCGCACTCTTGCACCTGACCGTCATCCTCAGGAAGGTTGTAGTCAACATCCATCGGCAGTCTCCAAGAGACTGGACACGGTCTCGGAGCTCGCAATCCCGCTGCACTGAAGACGCAGACTGCTCCGCTCAGACGTGGTCTTAAAGGTATAAATATCAAGCAGTTCGGTGGTTGGACACGTATCTTCCATCCCTTCACGCTCGCCTGATCAACTCCAAACCAACCTAACAATATGTTCGTCTCTCGTGCCCTCCTGGCTTTCTTTCTAGTGGCCTCCTCCCTCGCTGCCCCAGCTCCCGAGGCGGGCTCTGAGGAGCGGGAGCGTATTGCTCGCGGCGAGGCCGACAACCTTTCCGCTCGCAATGTGCAATGGGAGCAGGTGGCACGCGGCGAGGGCCTCGAACTCGACGGGCGCGGCGGTTGTTCACAGCTCACGGAACGTGACGACCGCTCAAAGCTCACCGAACGCGACATTCAAGAGCTCTCAACTCGGGCCCTCTGCCCTGGCTCCTGGGTTGACGGTGGCATGGTCGGCAGCCACGGACGCTGGGGCCTGTACTACTCTTCGGCGAACGGCGGGACCAACTGCCTGATCCAGGACAACACGGCCGGCAAGTCAATCTACATGGGAGTCTCCATCTGGAAACAAGGTGATGCCAGCCCCAAGTACGACATAGGCAACTACCAATCCTATGCGGGGCCCGTCAGCGTAACGGGTACGGCGAGCAAGTGCGTCAAGATCTACGCCTTCAACGACGCCGCAGAGGTCGGCTGGTCTCGTTGGGCCCACGGGCCAGGCTGCGCCAAGACTTGTGAGTCGGCTGCTCCAGCTGAGGCCCTAACGTCTTCAAGGTTTCTGAGCGGCGCCTTCGAACGCGCCATTCACGCGATCGCGGCCGTATTGGCTCAATTTCGCAACTAGCAGCAACTGCGGAAGAAGAACGGACCGTGAAGATGAAAGTAAAAACCGTAAACACCCAAACACTGTCAGTTGTCTGATCCTTGTCGGGCATTGTCGCTCTTGGCCTGGTGTTCGGACGGCCACCTCTGAGGTACAAGTACCGCACACACTGTAGAGCTTCATGCATCCCGCCGTGTCTCATGCTGTAAACAATCTTTGCTTGTCGATATCTTTGGCCTCCGCCATCGTTGGCGGTCAGGCAACCCCTCCCGCTCACACCAGTCGGGTCACGTCTTAACGCAAATGGCTGATTTGGGATGGAATCATCGACTCTAAGCGTTGGTACAGTACTATGAAGCCGGTCCATTTGGTGCGATTGGAATGGACTCCCCACTTGGGGGACAAATGGGTACTACTGAAACGGGCACACTCATACTAACCAGTTCATAAGGCTACGAACGCGACAAGGGTTGTCTCCCTACCGGTGGTGACAAATCTTCGCGGGGTAATCTTTGGTGTCATCGCAGCCTGAAGCGGCTCCATTCCGTGCTGTCAAGGTGTAGAGCCGAAATCAAAGATGCTTGAAGGCAACAGCTGTTCTCTCCGAGTAACATTACAGAGAATCATTTGCCTAAACGTCTGTTCTTGCAGTCGCATAGATAAAGGACTCCTCAATACAGCGCTCTGACCACTCTCTGAGGTTCAGCTTGAAGATTAATCCAAGAGGACAAACGACTCTCAAGGATCACAAGTCGTATAAATTGACTCCCCCAGTCAACGATATCGATACAGTCTAATATTGTGGTCGACTCGCAGGCATGCGCTCGCCATGGAACTGCCGCGCCGGCAAGGGCTATGACAGTATATGCGGTGGGGAACTGTGGCATGAATATGGAGTGGTATGGCATCACGCGCCCGTCATCGCGTTCAGCATTCGGTTCTGATCGTCTTGGCAACCCGATATCCCGTGGGGGTGGCGTGTTTGGATGGTCATTGCCTGGCGAACGCGCCCACCTTCATGGCTTCCCCTCTGCCTTGCCTCCGACAACGAGTCACATCCCGCGCAAGGGAACAGCCACATGGCCATCAGAAGCTCCTCTGACCCATCGTTCGTGCGGCCGTTATCTGAATCGGCAGAGCCCTACCGAATAGCGGGGCCCTACCGAATAGCGGGGCCGGTCGGCGAGTCGCACTTCTTCTTGAAACTAAATGCCGAAGCTACCAGTGAATAGTCCAGTTTAGCCAGTATGTTGGTACGCAGACTGTGTGGATCCTGGCAGGATTCTCCCCCTGGATCAAGCAGTTGAACAGCAGACTTTGACAGAGTGGAACAGCATTTGCCCGGATGCCAGCCACCGGCGGTTCTACGTTTCTGACGCCGTGGCCCAACGACCTCATCGACAGGCGTGCCGAAATTGGCCACCGATAACCAAAGACGCTCACTGCAACTGGTCAGGTCCACAAGCGTCGCGATCTCGGTCGATCGGTCTCTCGCGATCTCGGTCGACTATCGCGATCTCTCGCGATCTCTCGCTTGATAGTGATAAACTCTTGATCTCCGTTATCTGTTATCAAAAAAGCCGCGAAAAAGAAATACACTGTAAGGGAGTCGAACCCCTGCCGCGTCGAAATTACGTAATGGCAACGACGCATGATACCGTTTCACCAACAGTGTGTTACGTAACTGCCTGCCAAGGGGTGTCTTGGAGAGACAACCGCGGACGAACGCGGTCTCTGAGAACGTTCGTCGCCCTTCACTCATGAGTGTTCATCTCCAGGCATGTCTCTCGGCCATGTCCCTAAGAGGTGAGCGGCCGGCGAAGAGGAGAAGACCCCCTACTGACACGACTCAGGTCTGCGAGGTGGTCGCTGCAGATATCTCGCACGATATCGTTCCGACACAACACGATGTCGTTCCAATGAGTGGTGCCACAAAGACAGAGCTTACAGAACCGTACCGTCGCGGACGACTCCCATAGTTGTCGCCCCGTCATAGGAGCTTCCTCTGGACACTCTCACTCTTACACGCACATCTCCCGCCCAAAGAGCGGGTGACGAGTGATATGGGTGTCCAAACCTCCCTCCTCGCCGTCGTCTCGTCTCTCGCCGCCCCCTCCTCGTTCACTCCGAAGCGCAAGCTGCAGCCGTGATTGTACCGGGCCCGACTCCGGGGTCTGACCCTACTGACCCTACCCCACGCTCCCTCGCGTCGTCTTGCCAACCGCTGCGGTCGGGGGTTACCAGAGTTTGAGTTCGCTGACCTACGGCATGTTTCGATCCACCGCTAAACAAGCTTAAAAAGCCCCCGATGCTCGTGTGACTCCGTGTGGCGACCAAGCCCGCCAAGGCTTGGAGGACGGCAGACATGCTGTCACGACCATGCGCGCGGGTGGGTCCAAGTCCGCCGAGCGGCTCTGCTCCATTGTCAACCTCCGCACTGATGGAGTGCGAGGGGCCCCAGCATCACCGCCGAGCCCATACGGCACAATCTCAGCCTGCGTTGGGCGCCGGTGTCCTTTGAGATCCAGCCGCTCTGACATGATACGGCGCGCTGTACCGCGCTCTGGATACGCAACGACAGGGCAGCTATGATGGTACTGCGCAACAACCCAACTGGGGCCGGCACTCTGGCAACTGGTATCACGAACGGTTCCGCCGCCTGTGATGGGCAGAGGCGCAGGGCCAGCGCAGCTAGACAGGGTGCCGACAGGGAGCCCCGATCCCCGTGTTCTCACAAGGCCCAGTTCCGCACAACGACAGGCGGGTAGAAGAACGATGGTGTACATATCAACAAGCGTAGTAAGACGGGTAGTGCCCGAGGAGAAAGGAATTATAAACTGGATTATCCTGTGGAGCGATCAAAGAGAGTGTTGGATAAGCACGTCGAATGAGTACGGCACGCGAGCGTCGGTTGCGGCTCGACCGCGCGATGCCTTGTGCCGATCCACATCCCGTCCTGGCAATCACATTGATCGCGCAGTGTTCCAACGTCAACGGCATGGGACGCCGGCCAGCCGGCCCGCCGGCTGGTATTTGACGAGATTCAAAAGGCACAGTCGACGTTATGGCCGTGATGACTGCGCCTGCCATTGTGACTCCATGCTCGAGGTGGGCGACGAGAGCTCGGAGCGCGTCACGTACGCCTCCTTGAAGAGGCGCTCCTCGCGGCCGACCATGGGGTTGCCGAGCGCGAGCCAGGCCTTGAGATGTTCCTCTCTACGCTCGAGACAGAGCTGAAGGAGTGTGTCGGGGTACGTCTCGTTGTCTTGCGAGAGCTGCGTGTCAGTTTGGTCGGGGGCAGGTGAGTTGGAAGCGGCGGTTATCTGATGGCGGAAAGGAAACCGGATAGGATCCCGGTTCTCCTTGCTCTCGGCACTCATACAATCCGACTGGCACTCGCATGTGCACCTTTTGGTACTCACATCCAACTCGCCACCGCAATCCTTCAAGATGTCACCAGCGTCCGCTATCCCGTTCTTTGTGAGCGAGCGCCCGGTCTTCGGGAACATCATCTTGGCCTTTGTGGCCGGCTCGAAGAACGGCCACAGCGCGCGCAGGAAGCCGCGGATGTACCACGGTACGTCCAGGAACACCAGGCCGCCATTGACCTCGGGGTAGTGGTTGTAGAAGGTGTCGAGGATCGCCTTGGAGTGGGACATGGTGGGCGACGGGCCGTGTTTGTCGCTCAGGAAGGAGAAGATGATGAGTGTTTGTCTGCTGGTCAGCGGTACGGCGCGTGCGATATCCGAAGTGCTGCGTCGGCGACGACAGCTAACAGGTACGCTCACGTCTGACCGTTCGTCATGAGATCCGCGGCCCGGTCGAGGATGTAGAACTGGTGGGCGTCAGCGCTGGACGTAGGACCTGTGGATACCAAGTACATTTGGCATGATCGTCCGGTTCGACGGCGCGACTTTGTTGCGCAGCGGGAAGTAGTAGCAGATGGGCATGCCCGCGTTCGTGAACCCAATCAAGTACCGACAGCCGCTCTTGAGCTGCAGGTGTCAGTTACGTCTGCAGACTCCATGAATGCTCGTGCGGCTCCCCCATCAAGCCCTGCCGCCGCCAGTGACATTGCCGAGCGCCAGGCGGTGAGTGCAGGCTCGGCCTCCGGTGACTGGCTGCTGTGCGCCGCCGAAGCGACACGATCCCGAGGTTTCAACTTCCCATCCTGCCCTGTGCGCCGGGCCGCCAGCACTCACTTCGTGGTCCGCCTCGCGAGCAACGTGCTCAACGTCGTCGACGCGGTTCTCTCGTCGCCACACGATCGTCTTCTCGAGCCGCTCAATCGTGGTTTTGATGCCTTTCGGTGTGCCTGCGAGCGTCAGTTACACGGTCCTGCACTCTACAACATGAATTGTCCGGCGCAGTTGCGTGGGTTGCCGGCAGCGGTGAGTGACTCCCAGGTGTGCTGCCGGGCCGCATGCGCACGGTCTGACGACTCGGCACTCACCAGCACCCTTTTTCCGCGTCACGGAAGTGTAGAAGCGCATAATCGTCTCCTGCGACTGGCAGGGCGTCAGCAGCTGCTCCTCATAGCAGCCCCACCCCTAACCTCCCAGGGCGGCACGCACCATCCACATCATCTCGCGGTCGCTGAGCGGCGCCGCCTCCCAGCCGTCCGCCTTGACGGGAAGCTTGAACCCGTCGCGGCTGAAATGCGCAATGACGGCGGCGAGCGCCTCCTTCTCGTGGTGCTGGAGGCCCTTCATTGGCGGCGCGTAGTCGGGAGCCGTGAGACGCGAGGTGGTCATGAACGACCTTGTCGAGATGTACGAGCCCGGCATGGTGGGGGGGTCCCGGAGGTCAGGGGGGTGGGAAAAGGAGAGGGGTTGGGGGCGTACAACGCGATCGTTGTCCGGGCTGCTAGGTCTGGTGGTGGGGTTGTTGTTGTCTGGTGGTGGGGTTGTTGTTGTTGTTATCGTTGCCGTCGTCGTCGTCGTCGTCGTCGTCGTCGTCGGGCGTGGTGGTTACGAGCTCATGTGTCTCGTTCTGCCAATGTCAAGAGTCAAAAGCCAAAAGTCACGAATGCAGCCCGACAGTTCGCTGGAAATCTTTGACCCTAGCCGTGACGAGCTTAAAAGCTTGAGGGCGACCACTTGAGAGGCTCCTGCTGCCGCTTGCTTCCAGGTACGCTAGCCGGCAGCAACGGCACCGTTACCATTATGGGACCGCGGGGAGCGAGCGCGAGAACGGCGGCGGGGCTGGCTAGTCGGACCACCTGTGACACGCCGCCACTCTTGCCCATGCCTCGTTCTGATTAGTCGTCTCCAATGTCCGAGTCGTAGGAGAGTGTCACCCGCCGACGACGCTGTGGCGCTCGCTCTTCTGTCGCCGATTACCGGGCCAGAACCCGAGCCGCGCACCTGCGGGGCTGCTGGGCTGCGCTGCCCAGGGCCGCGGGGACGCACTTGGTCGTCATCGAGCGGCGGGGCAGCGGCAGCAGCAGCGGCAGCAGCAGCGGCCGCGGCAGCGTTGTTCGGTGTCCCCAGAACCGGCTTGCGACCGCCACCGACATGTCTGGCGGGGAGGCGGAGCGCGACGCAAACCCTGCGCGAGAGCCGTATCCCAATCCATCTCACTATTGGCGCACGGGACGGTAGCGTGGAATGAGGGTGGTGGTGGAGCATGCTGCTGTGCCTGGCTCCTGGCCGTCAATGGCAAGACGCACGACGGGACCGGCTGGCGCACGACGGGGAGGATGCCACCTTGTTTTAGGGAGGGTCCACAAGGTGAGCTGGATGACGACACGGTCGAACAGCCCGGCAGCCGAGCAGGAGAGCGTACGCAGCGCAGACGGCGCAGCGCAGACGGCGTAGCCCAGACGGCGCAGCGCTGGGGGACAAGGGTCGAGGGACCCATGCGGTGCGCGCCGTCGGTGGCTGGCTTCTGGCTCGCCAGTGCCGCCAGCGCTCTTTCGCGCTGCGTCAGCCCGATCACGACGCAGAACAAAGTCCCTGCGTGTCGAGACTAAGAGGCCCTTATGGCCGGCCCAGCAATGCCCGGCCGTGGTGTTCTGTGGCCCCTGCAGGCAGCGAGAGCCTCGATGGCGTTGAATCTCCACAGGACCCGCGAACCTCGACCTCTTCGTGTTCTGCGGCCCCTGCAGGCAGCGAGCGCTGCCTCGATCGCGTTGAAACTCCACCACAGGACCCGCGAACCCCGACCGCCTTGTCCTGCAGCGCCAGCGCGCTGCCTCGATCGCGGAATCCCCACCACAGGACCCGCGAACCCCGGATCTTGTGCGACCCTGCCGCCGGCGGCGAGCGGCGTTGCCTCGAATCGCGAAAGCCAGTTTCCAGGTGCCCGTCCATGGCGTCCACTGCGGGTGAGCTTCTAGCCTGTAAGCTTGTGAGATGCCGAACGAGCTAGCAGCGCGCCGCTCCATGTGTCATGAAACGCAACAAGGTGCGGCTTGCGCCGCGGCAACTACGGCTCTGGGCAACCGGAGTTGCCGACGCGCCGTCCCAGGATGGGCCCATGTGTACTGGGCATGCTTGGCGACTGGCGGCGCGCTACGCGTGCAGTGTAGAGCGCGAATGGCCTATCCACTGCCCGCGCGTACGCGCGTAGCCCGTAGACGCAGAAGAAAAGACAGAAAAAAACGATGCCAATCCCAAAAAGATACCAAAAAGATACACTGTAAGGGAGTCGAACCCCTGCCGCGTCGAAGTTACATAATGGCAACGACGCATGATACCGTTTCACCAACAGTGTGTTACGTAACAGGGGCTGGGGATATACAGGGAGGCGCTTTCAGCACTCTACTTTACGCGTGCACCTTCCACCCTCCTGGCAGCGTGCGCCAGAAACGAGTCCTGCCTCGCCTATCGGCGTCATCTCCAGACATGTGGACCGCGATGAGCTGCCAGCCGGGACGCGCACTGATGTCTGGGGCTTGTCCGGCAACCTCAGCCCCTGGAGAACACCGGAGGTGGCCTCGGAGCGCGCACCTGGTCTAGCGCATGTCTGTTTGCAGCGCGAGCAACTAGGCGAGGTATGCTCCTCGAGGTAAAGGAGGGCGACTCGCGACTCACGTCACAGTCGGAGGCTCGAGACTCATTTCACAGTCCACCTGTCGAGTCCAGCATCGCTTCGTAGCTCACGCCTCCACTGTTCGGCTCAGCTCCCACGGCCCTGCCGCCCGAAGTCGAGCCCAGAACGGTTAGTACGTCAGTAGCGCCGATGCACGAGGTCCTGCGAGGGCAGCGCAAGCGGCATGCCCAGCTTAGCGCACCCGCCAGGAAGCAGAATCACGGCAGACGTTGGCAGATATCATACAACAGGTATCAAGGCTACAACACACCGCGGGACAATGCCCAGACCTGCGCACAGTCAGCAGCCGCCCGTCTCTCCATTCGCAAGCGCACACCGCTCCGCGCGAGCTAGTTTATCAGATTGTCCAGTGAGAGCATCGTGGCGCCGCGCCCCAGCACGCTGGCGGTCGCGGCGGTCCTATGTCAAGAGGTGCCAGTTGGGGAAAACAGGTATCCCGCTCTTCATTTATCGCTTTGCGGACGCGTGTGTGGCCTGTGCGCTGGACTTACCGTTGCGGTCGGCGGGATCGAGCATGAGATGATGGTGGGATGCAAGGCGACGGACGAGCTTGTCAACTTTTTATAACTTTTTATACCACGCCGCGTGCGCCGGCGGGTGCGAGGGGCTTATCAGTTTGGCGCGAGGCGGAGGCAAATTCACACGTCATTCTCCGGCCCACCATGGCAAAAGTTGGGACCCGAATGCCGACCTCTTCGACAACACCACATCCACCGACGACCACAGCCATGCTCCGCCTGCCCTCGCGCGCAGCCAGCGTCGCCCTCGTCGTACCCCCGCTCGCACAGGTGCTGGTCCGCGCTCTCGCCACCTCGGCCCCCGCGGCCGCGCGCTTCGGCAAGCCAGCCCGTGGCGGCCGCCGCGAGCCCGAGCCGCTCCGCCGCTTCGGCCTCCACGACGAGTTCCAGCCCAAGCCCGAGCCCGAGCCGCCGGCGCCAGAGCGCGAGAGGCGGCAGGAGCACCTGCGGTTTGGGAAGCGGTCTGGAGCAGACCGTGATGGACGGGGGGAGCACGACCGGTTCGCCAACGACAAACGGTCTCCGCAGGGCCAGCGGCGCCGCGAGGCCCCCCCGGCGGTCCAGACGACGTCGAAGCGCCTCGCGCCGCACTTCAACAAGGCGCCTTCGGGCACGCCAAGGCCCAAGCCCAAGTTCCCCGCCCCCGCATACCTCCCGTACGGCGCCGCGCCGCCGTCGGCCGCCCGCAAGCCCAAGGCGTCCGCCGCCGAGCCGTTGCACCGGCAGGAGGCGAACATCCAGCAGTCCCAGCCGCGTCCTTTTGCCGCCTTTGAGATGCACCCCGGACTGCAGGTATCGCTGGACGAAAAGTACCCCGCGGGCAAGACGACGGCGATCCAGAGCCTTGCGCTGTCGCACCTGCTCTCCGGGGGGCGGCATCGTGCGATCCTCGGCGCCGAGACAGGTAGCGGCAAGACGCTCGCGTACCTCCTCCCGCTGCTCCACCAGCTGAAGGAAAGCGACCAGGGCCCCGACCGGAGCGGGTTTGACGGACAGGTCGCACCCCGCGCGCTCGTGCTGTCCCCGACGCACGAGCTGACGCGCCAATCGACGGCCGTCGCAAAGAGTCTCACACACAGCGCCAAGCTCAGCGTCCTGGGCGCGAGCTCCCCGGGGACGGTGCGCAATGCCGGCCCTGTCGACGTGTTGTTTTGCACCGGACGCAGCACGATGTCGCTGCTCGGCCTGCGCACCGAGCCCGAGGCCGAGCCCGATCGGCTGCGCAAGCCGGCCACCGATGAGGGCTCAAAGCCCAAGTCGAAACACCCCTACGTCCCCGAGGAGATCCTCAACTTGTCCCGCCTCGAGTGGCTCGTCGTCGACGAGGCGGACGTGCTCCTTGGCCCCGCATTTGAGACCGAGACCTTCAAGGTGCTCGACAAGATCCGCTCGGCAGCAGGCGACAGGCTCAACATCCTGCTCGTGACGGCCACCCTGCCGCCGTCGCTGCTGCGCGCGACCGAGACGGAGCGGCTGCTGCGTACCGCGCCGTTCGCGCAGCACCTCTCGCCAGGGCTGCACCGCCTGCCAAAGAAGCTGGAGACGCGCTTCGTGCCGTGGAGCAAGGGCGGCAACTCTGTTGCCGATGTCGCGCATGAGATCAAGCGCGTCTTCGCTGAAGAGGCGCTTGAGGCCAAGCTGGCGGCTGCCCCCGCTGCCGCTGAGCTCAAGGTCCGGCGCCAACGCAAGGACGTGGGCGAGGAGGACTCGACCGCGGCGCAGACCTCGGTCCCGGCAACCACGTCGAAGAAGGCTCCGCGCACAATGGCTGTCGTCTTCTGCGGCTCGGTCGGCAAAGTCACCGCCATTACCAAGGCGCTCGAGGCCAAGGCCATCCCGTGTCTGGCGTGGACCGGCGAGACGGCCGCCCGCAACGCGCGTCCGGGCCACAACGGCCCGCTCGACGCGTTCCTCGTGCAGCATAAGCGGGACAAGGACGCTGGTGCCGTGCCCGCGGCGGCGGGCGGAGCGAGCACGCCCCGCGTGCTCGTCACGACCTCACTGCTCTCGCGCGGCCTCGACTTTTCGCCGGCCGTGACCACGACGTACCTCATCGACCCGCCGCGCAACGTGCTCGACTTTGTGCACCGCGCCGGACGCGCCGGGCGCGCCGGTCGCCCGGGCCGTGTGGTCGTGTTTGGCATGGCGCATGCGGGACACAGCCAGTATGCGACGGAACTCCGCGGCGTGCTGGGCAAGACGGAGACGCGCGCGGCGGTTAAGCCCGGCGGCCGGACGTGGAGTGGCAAGGAGTACGCCCGCGCGCGGGAGGGCCGGGCACCAGCAGGGGGAAAGGGCGGTAAGAAGGGCGGGGCCAGGCGGAGGTAGAAGTGGTCGACGTTGGTTGCTGATTGACTGAGAGACTTGTTTGTTCTGCTTGCATCTCTGTAACACCCCTCACACTATGCATCATTCATCTTCATCTTCATCTTGCATCGGCGCAGCGTTGTCTACCCGAGTCGGAGCGCTCATGCCGGGCCTCGCGTGCGAGATACTCGTCTCTGGACAGGAGCTCGAGGTCGGTCTCGAGGTCGGTACGCCGCTGCCGCTGGTCCATGAACTGGGCGCGCGCCGTGACTCCAGTCGAGAAGCCCGGCGGGCCGCCAGGTACTCGTCGTCGCGCTCCCTAGGTGTATCGCCCGAGATGTCCAGTGGTCGCAGCCACTCTGTGAGCAGGTCGACGTCGGCAATGGTGGCACCCCAGCCTGATCAGTTGGCGGATTCATCCACCAACAGCTCACGCCTGCAACTCCTGTTTCCAGCTCCACCTCTGGACACGGATCATGTAGCTCGCAGCACGCAGCACGCAGCAAGACATGCGTCGCGTACGCTGCGCGCGCTGCGCGATGGCAGACGTCCACCGAGATGGCAGACTCTCGGGCCGACGGTCGTGCCGGTCCCGATCGGCAATTCGGCATCGGCATTGGCCGACGCACGGCCGACGAGAAACGACTCGACCGACTAGCGACATGGTCCTATCGCCCATCCTCTCATCTCCTATCTATACCATCTCCAGCATGCCCGAGCTCTTCAACACTACCCGGTGGGTGCCAGCAGCTTCCCAGCTCCTCACGGGAACACGTTTTGCTGACGGCGCAGCCTGCAGGGCAAGACCGGTACGTATCCGCTGCGTCCTTGCCCCCCCCCACTGACACCCAGCGGTCGTGACCGGCGCATCGGGCGGCATCGGCGAGGCCGCGGCTATCCTCTTCGCGCGGGCCGGCGTGCACGTCGTCCTCCTCGCTCGCCGCCTCGAGGCCCTCCAGGACGTTGAGCGCAAGTGCCAGGCGGCCGCCGTGGAAATGGGCCACAAGAACGTGCGCACGTTTGTCAAGACGCTGGATGTCAACGACCGCGACGCGGTAGACCGGCTCGTCGTGGACCTCAAGGCGCTTGGCGTTCCGTCGTTTGATGTGTGAGTCGCGGGTTGGGGCGGGGCAAGTCGCGGGGAGGGCCTGGGCTAGGAGGCGGAGAGGGGATTGCGCGAGTGTCTATAGGGCGATGAGCTTGTGGAGCGAACGCGTGGGCTCGACTGACTCCAGCCTCGTCAACAACGCCGGCGGTGCGATCGGCACCGAGCGCGTCGGCGACATCAAGCTCCAGGACATTGACTACATGGTCGACACTAACCGTGAGTGGGGCGGCCCAGCAGCCCCCAACCTCAAGCATGTGCTGACGGAAGTCATCTCTCTCATGCAGGTCACGCAGGCGTTCCTGCCCGAGTTCAAGAAGCAGGACAGCGGCGTGAGTCCCGAGCGCAGTGCGACAGGCCGCACGCTGCATGCGCAACGGAGATGCTGACTTCCAGCACTTCATCAACATTGGCTCAGTTGCCGGCCGAGAGGCGTACGTCGGCGGCGCCGTCTACTGCGCCGTCAAGCAGTGAGTCTGCACCGCGCAAACCGAGAGACATTGTCGCGGACTGTACGGGGGGGACATGCCTCGCAGCAAGTTCCGGCCCACGGCTGGGGCTCCCCTCACAGCCACCTCGCAGCACGCATACTGACACCCCCGCAGCGCCGTCAAGGCGTTCACATCGTCGCTGATGAAGGAGCTCGTCGCGACGGGCATCCGCGTCACCGAGGTCGCACCGGGCTTTGTCGAGACCAACTTTGCCCTCACGCGCTTCCGGGGTGACGCCGGTGCCGCCGCCGCCGTCTACAAGGGCATGCAGCCGCGTAAGTGCTCCTTTCCCGCGTGCTAGCGCTGGAACGGCCACGTCCACAGTGATAGCGTGGCTCTGTGCTACGCTGTAGTGCTACCTGCTCTGCGGCCACCGCCCGCAAGGACGCCGCTGACACCGCAGTCGTCGCCGAGGACATTGCCGAGGAGATTGTGTGGTGTGCGCTGCGTCCTCCGCACGTGCAGATTGCCGAGCTGTTCGTCTTCCCGACAGCCCAGGCCGGCGCGACCATCATCCACCGCAAGGAGTAGATTGAGTGGAGTTAGGGTGGTGGGTAACTCCACCAGGATGGTCGGGATGAGATGCGCGGCAGGCAGCATCGACCGGGCCCTCACATGTCCTAGGCTGGCGCGCCGCCTGCCGCGGTGCCAACCAGCGCCTCCTACCGTTCATGAGTTCCAAGACTAGATGCACCGCGCTTAGGAACGTTTCTCAGGTGGCTGACGAGCTGACTGTGGCTAACGCGCTGACTGTGGCTAACGCGCTGGGCCTATCGCTTTCCGGCATGACCTTGGTTCGCTCGTCATGACCTGGTCGTTCTGTGTCGCCAGACGGTGTCCGTCGCGCATCCCTCATGAGTGTGGTCTGTCCTGCCGCTGGCTGGTCGCCGACGTTCCATTTCGGCTTGCCTTGTCTGGGTCAGTTGCGCTGTGACTGACACAGGCGCAGTATATGGGTCATTGATAATAAACACATGGCATTTCTCACTCTCCCTCTCCTCTCTTGTCGTTAAATACAGGTACGACTGGGAATACGGACATGAACTATCTACGACGTTCTTCTAACAGTCACCCATCACTCATTCAGTCGCGGCGGTCGTTGTTGTTGTCGTTGTTGCCGTTATGGTTGTTGTACATTGAGGGCAGCGGGTTGGCGCGCACGACCGTCGCACGCCGGCTCTGCCTCTCGAGCTCCGCGTCAACCTCGGCCCGCGCCCGCGCAATCTGCTCCTCCCGCGCCGCCTTCTCGGCGGCCCGCTTATCCAGGCCGGCTTGGTACTCGGCGCGTCGCATGGCTCGCGCCTGCGTGGCACCACCAAATGTCCGGCCCGTGGGCGGAGGGACGTGAGAGCGCGGGTGCGCGGCGACGTGCAAGACTACTCCTGGGGCCAGGCTCGGGCTCGAACCGGAGGGAGCGGTCCCGTACCCACCGAGCTTCTCGAGCAGTGCAATCTCGACAGCCTTGATGCGAGCGCGCTCCATGTCCCGGATATTCATGGCCCTTTGCCCTGGCTGGAAAGCCTTGCCGAACGTCGGGGCAGTAAGCGACGACGGGGCGGGCGGGTTGAGATTGGCAGCTTGGGTGGTGCCGAAGGGTACGCGGGGCTTGGGCTTGGTCGGAGCGGGGACTGGCTCGCGCGATATGGGGAACAAGGTGTGGGCCGAAGGTGGCGGGCGTCTCGAAGTAGGGCGCAAGCGCTTGGGGTCCGATACGGCGCTCGTCGCTCGAGAGGAGGAGGCGATCTTGGCACCACGACCGGCATCATCAGACAGTGGACGGCGGGGCACCTGGGTCGGGACTTGGGGGTACAATGGGTTCCTCTGCCGCAAAGGCACACGCTGAGGAGCGGTCGACGCAGTGGAACGTTCCTTCGGCCTGTGGCGGGGATCCTTCTGGACGACTCCCTCTCTTCTGCCCTTGTCGCCCTTGGTGGTCGTTGTGCGCACCGCTACATCCTTGCCGCCACGACGGGCCTTCTGGGTGTCCTCGGCCTTCGGAGTATGGGCTTGCTGCTCCTGCTCCTGCTTGTTCTCGATCTCTACCTGTTCGGACGCCTCAACGTGCGACATGGGCACGTGTGACGGCATGGCAGTGGACGTAGGTGTCCCGAGGTGGACCATCTCATACACATCCGGCTCGGGCTGAGGCTCCTGAAGGGTAGGCGCCGGCGCCGGCGGAGCGCGTGGCGTCACTAGCCCCGCAAGGAATCCGAGCAGGCCCGAGGAGCGGCGGGATGCCGAGGAGTGGAAGGCATCAGTTGGTGGTAACTGGGTCTCGCCGGAGGATGAGTTCGCTGATGTCGGTGGGTTCCCAGGAGAAGTCTGAGCCTTGTCGACGAGAACCGTCCCAGAAGGAGTCACAGAGCGTGAGCCCATAGATTTGTGGGCGGCTGGCGTAGATGTGAGTGTGGGCTTCTTGGTACCAAGCTCGGCGGGCTCTGACGCCGCGAGCACCGACTCGCCAACTTTCCAGTCCTCTGAGCGCCCCTCAATGGTGGTGTCTGGGAGCTCCGGCGATGCCCAGCGGGGAGTCTTGGGAGGGAGAACTGGTCCTGGGGTCGCAGGGAGCCAGGAGCGTGATACGTCCTCGGGGTTAGGATATGCGATTGTCGACTCGTCAGACGCGAACGGGGTTGTTGCGTAGGCTGCAACGCCGCCGCGAGGGAGGTGACCAGGCGCAGGGGTCGAGGAGGGGAGGATGGCGGGAATGTCTAGGTGGGCGAGACTCGCGTCCGAGAGCATGTGGGCTGGGCCGGCGTAGTGGGTCAGGCTGTCTGTCGACGTGTACGAGGCGCTCGCCTCGGCGACGGGGGTCAGGGTCAAGGCGGGTTTGCGAGAAGACGGGGCCGTTGGCGGGTACGGCATGTTGCTCGACTGACGGCAGCGGAGCGCCCCAGGCTCTGCCTGGTTGCTGTCGGTGGGCCCACGGGGATGGCCCTCATCGCGGGCTTGTGAGACGCTGAGCCCCCGCCGCCTGTGGTGGCTCGAAGTCGATGCTTCGCCACTTGCACGCTCGCCAATGCCGTCGGACCGCTGGCCGCTGGATCCGTCGACGATGGGGCGGGCGCCCTGGGTGCCTGCGGTCTCTGGTGGTGGACGCTGATACGAATACCGCCGCTCGTCGCTGCTGCTGCCAACCTCAGGGCCAGAACTCAAGTGACTACGAAGGATCATCGCCGACGGCTCTCCTCCGCTGGTGATGCTAGTAGCAGCACGCACGCGCTCCTGACGGGTGACGATACGTCCGCCGGTTGCTAGACCGATCACAGTCCGCCTGCCCGGACGGCGGAGAACATCCAAGGACACGGAGGTGTTTGCTGCCGACGGCGCTTCGGTTCTCATCGAGTAATCCTGTAGTGGAGTGGTTAGCAGTGATGGGGTTGGGGTGGGTGGTGGCTCACAGGGATAGTTGGGTTCGGTGCAGGTAGCGTGGGTGGGGGCGGGGGTGGAAGCTCGTAGAGTGACGAGTTGCTCAATGGATCCTTACGCATGTTGCGCGGGTGCATGTCCCTCTTCTCGGGTGGTGCCGATGCTACTGGCGCTAGAGCTGGTGCTACAGCGGGTGCCGCCCTGCGCTTGGACGAGGGCTCTGGGTCGCTTGGTTGGCTGGCGGGTCGCTTAAACGCCAGCGGGCGTGGATGTTGGGTGGTCTGCGCAGCCGGGGGGACGGGTGTGAAAGCAGGAGCAGCAGTGCGGGATGGTAGCGGCGGAGGCGCTGCTGGTACGGGCGTGGGTGCGAGTGCGGGTGCCGGAGCAACAAGTGCTCGAGACGAGGGCCCTACGAGCACCGGCGACAGGCCCAACTGCAGAGCTCCGCCTACATCCATCGACTCGTCCTCGGGCCACACCGAGTTCTCTGCCAGAGAGAATCCGTCAAACACAGGAACTATCTTGCCGAAGGGTGTCTCTGCGGGGGCGCGGCGGGAAGAGAGGGCGTCCGCGCCCAGACTGGCGACGGGAGAGCGTAGCAAGCTGGTCTTGTTGGTGGCAGCCGAGGCCGAGGGGCGTGGGAGGCGGCGAACCTGCCGCCGTGCGGGGTGCGGCGGTGGCGACGTGGACATTATGCTGCACGCAAGAGAGCACGGGCAAGAGCACGAGCAAGAGCGAGGCGAGAGTGAATGGACATGAACAAGACAAGAGCCATGAGCAACTTCTGATTGTTTACATCAATGACGTCTTGCTTAAGTGGGGGGAACATTTGTTATCAGTCACGTGACATCTCGGCATCGGCATCCGGAAAAGCAGCGCCGACAGCGACAGCGACGGCGGCGGCGGCCTCGCCGACGGCCTGCACAAACGCCTCCACGTCTTCTGGCATGTTCGCAAGGCTGAGCGCGACCGTGCCGCGCTGCGCCGTCCAGAACCCCTGCTCCAGCAGCCGGAAGAAGACGAGGTCGTGCGCGTTCGCGCGCTGGTCGGCCGGCAGCGTGCAGTGGATCTGGTTGAGCGAGCCGAGGCCGGTGACGCGGAAGGGCGCGCCGCTGGCGCCGAGGACCGTGTTGAGCTGGTCGCGCATGTGGTCGCCGAGCGTATTGAGGCGGTCGAGCGCGGCGTCGGTGAGAACATCCAGTGCCGCGGCACCGGCCACCATCGTCAGCGGCGCGTTGTTGAATGTGCCACCGTGCGACACGGGGTGTGCGCTGCGTCCGTCGAACCTGTCCAAGGGTGAGCTCCGGGGGCGACCGCTGTACATGCAGACACATGCGGGGCAGCCGACTCACATGCCCATGATCTCTCTTGAGCCACCAAATGCCCCAAACGCAAACCCGCCGCCAAAGAACTTGCCAATCGTTGTCATGTCGGGCGTGATCCCGAGCAGCTTCTGGCGGCCGCCGGAACTGAGACGCGCAGTCTGCACCTCGTCAAAGATGAGAACGGCGCCGATGCGCGTTGCGAGGTCGCGCAGGCCGGAGAGGAACGCGGGCTCGGCGGGGACCTGCAATGTCAGCTGCACGCCGTAGGGGGCATCGGATAGGGGCAGGCGCACGCACACAGCCGCCAGCGCCCAGCATCGGCTCAACAATGATGGCGCCCACCTCGCCCGCGATCGGGGAGACGAGGGCCTCGGTTCTGGCCAGGTCGTTGTACGGCGCAATCACAAATTCCTGCTCGTCAGCTGCAGAGCTACGTGCTGTGGGGCGCCAGCACTCACGTACGGGGCGCGGAGCACGCCGGGCGGGTCCCCCGCCTCGCCCTCGTGAAAGTGACACAGCAGCGAGCCGTGATATGCGCCCTCGAAGACGACAACCTGGCTCCGCTGCGTGTGCTTGAGCGCGACTGCAATGGCGAGAAGGTTGGCCTCGGTGCCAGAGTTGGCGAAGCGCACGAGGTCCAGGGACGGGAAGCGGGCAACGAGGCCGGCAGCGAGGCGCGCCTCGGCTTCCGTGTGCCCACCGAGCTGGAGGCCGCGGGCGAGGGCCGCGGAGACAGCGGCGTGGATGTGCGGCTCGGTCTTGCCGTAGATACCTGCTGTATAATCGGATAGAAAGTCACGGTACGTGTGGCCATCCAAGTCTGTGACTTTTGAGCCGTCGCCCGAGGCGAGGAAGAGAGGGAACGGGTCGCAGGCCAGAGTGGTGCGTGTGCCCCCGCCAGGAAACGAGGTGACCGCGGTGGTGTACGCCGCGAGGGAGGCGGGGTTGCGCTGCGCGTAGGCTGCCCGCGAGCGTTCGAGCTCTGCGGCGAGGGTGGTCATTGTGGATGGAGAGGACAAGGAGAGAGGGAGAGGATGGGCGATGGTGTGGGATGGATGCCGCCTGATTGTCGCCAAAGTCCGACAGAATGATGTCATCGGGCATCCAGTATGGATCTGATTTGGACAACATGGGGAACACTGCATCTGACATTGTAAAGACCGTCACTAGACAAGGAGGGAGAGGGGAAACGAGGCGGGTACGAGGTAATGGGTATGCTCAAACTGGGAGAGTAGTGTCATAGGAAGGACGGCGGCGAGGGGAGGCAGTCGGAGTCCAGAGTCCAACGTCCATGTCCTTAGTGGGCATTCAAACGCGCATGAGTGCGGCCAGAGTTCCACCTAGTACAACCCATTAGGGTGCCGCCAGAGCGCGCTAGGATCAATGCTCGACCCGGCGGGGAGGGTGGTGCTGTCGCTGTCGCCCACGGGGTGGCTGACATCGTTGCTGCCGCGCCCATGGCGGTGGTTGGCGTTGCCACTGAAGCGAGAGCCGTGGCCGCCGTGCCCGTTCTCGTCAGTGTACCCGTGCTCGTACGCCTTTCGATACCTGGTGTGGTATCCGCTACTGCTATGCCTGTTGCTGGACATGCTGCGGGGGCTGTGTCGGCCCTCCGAGCTCGAGGCCGAGCCCAAGCCTGAGCCAGAGGCATGGCCGGGACCGGGGCTGACGCTGCCAAACGCGGCGGCGCTGCTGCCACCCCCGCTTCCGGTCCCGACAGCCCCGCCACCCAGCGTCCGCGCAGGGCCCCCGCCGACCTTGCCGCCGGAGACGTTCTTCCACGCCGACGCGTTTGCAACGTGGTGCGGCGCTAGCTGGACGGGGACGGGGTTGCCCGAGTGGTCGACCTGGATGAGCGGCGTGTGGCAGTGAACGCAGATGATGGTGTAGTCGTATGTCCATGGGACGCAGGTGCCTGGGTGTTAGCAGGGGCCGGGTGGGCAGAAGCCAGAGGTCACAGGAGGCAAACCGCAGGACCAGAAAGGCTGCTATCATGGCCGACTCACGACCAATGTTATTGCCGTACGTGCCGCCGGGGCAGCGCGCGCGGTTAATGGGGTTTGCGTACGTCGCGCCCTCGAGAACCATCGACTTGTACATGGCCGGCGTGGAGTGGATAAGGGGGCTGAGGCTGGGGGTGGTAGAGCTGGGTGGGCGGAAATGGGGAAATGGAGGGCCGGGGGGGTGAGGTATGGGTGTTGTTGACGGGGAACACCCGACGTGGGAGCTGGGCGAGGACGGGTATTATGAGGGTCACTGGGAGGTGGGTAGGGTGGTGGGCGGTACACTCGCGAGAGGGGGCGTGGAGATGAGGGGCAGGGAGGCGAGGGCGAGGGCGAGGGCGCGAGCAGCATTCGTAGGCGGGCAGCTGGGACGACTGTGCTACAGTTTTCCAGCGCTGGTGTCGTGAAGAGCGAGGCCGGACACCGTGTGCTCGCCCGCCCGCAGCAGGATGCCAGAGGAGACTGACATGGTGCGCGCCGGATGCTAGAAGCTAGGAACGCGAGGGCGATAAGACGGGGGGCGTAGAACACACTCAACGGGATCATCCGTTCTGGAGCCTCCTCTTGACGCATACACATGTGCAGTGGTGGGGAGCACACAATCGGCGGGTGGGGCGTCACCACCTCACAAGGTCCGCGGACGTTGCCCCGCTGAGTGCTGGATATCCTTACAACCATGGCGGTCCAAGGCTCAGTCATACTATCAGTAGTGCCCAGCTCGGCGCTCCCCGCTGGACCGCGGTCGTCGCGGTGGTGCTCCCGTAATGTGTAGACTGTGGCGGTGACGCTGGCAGCACTCTCCACTGCCTCCTCGTCCACCTCGGGGACCGTGTGGCAGTACGCACCCGCCCCGAGGGCCTACACGTGCGGTCCTGCCCCTCAACCGGGCACCCAGGCAACCCAAGGCGGGCCTCCGGGATCCACTCTGGACGGCAGACTGTCCCTTTGCGCGCGCGACCCGTCCGGTAGTAGGCCCGCTGGGGCCGATCTGGGTGGGACAGTGGCGCGCGTCATGGTGTGGGTACTTCGGTCTTCGTCTTCAGAGTCGGTCGGGGTGTCCTGCGGGCCTCAACCTTGTGTCTCCGCTTTAGCCTTGGAACGAGAACCTGCTTCTCCCCCCGGCCGAGTCGGCATACAGCATCTTCTGCATCATCGAGTGCACGGACTCGCGCGTCGTATGCAGCTCTGGGCGATCTGCTGATCGCCGGATCTGCAGATCTGCGTGCTATGTCGATCTGCCCGATCTGCGCCGGTGATCGACCTGGTGGCGATCTGCGTGCCGATGACGAAGAGACCAAGCGACCCGAACTCCCGTCGCTTCCAGAGGAGACTGGCGGTACACCCATGCGCGCGCTGCTGCTCTGGGGTGGACCTGGTCTGGTGAGTAGCAGACATATCGGGGGCAGGTCTGGTGAGGCGAGGAGCATTCAGCCGCGGGCAGCCGGTGGGAGACGCGGTTCAGCTGTCGAGGATGTGGCGGGTCACAGACAACGGCCACAGCACTTGGCCACCACTGTCGCCGTCGCTGAGTATTCTTGCGCAGCGGGGCACTGAGCAGCGGGGGCACTGGGCAGCTGCGGGTGCCTCGCGAGGGCGGCACGCACAGCGCAGGCGTCACTGTGAAGGCACAGGCAGGCGTCACTCTTGTCCCCACTCTCTCTGTACCCTCGACCCCGCGCCATCTGCATCCCCTCTTGGCCAGTCGCCCGCAACACAAGCTAGGTCTGTGCACTTGGGACAGGCACAAGCGGGGCCCGTACCTGCCTGCTGCCTGCCAGCCTGCTGCCTGCCAGCCTGCTGCCTGCCAGCCTGTCGCCTGCCAGCCTGCCGCCTGCCCGCCTTCTGGTCATGGCATTGCCCTCGACAGCCCGGCATCGCGATTCCGACGTGCAGGCCCACCCGATCGCAAGGAACATGGATCACGCAAGACGCAGCGACCAGCCACGCACGTTCGGATCGGAAGGGCGATCCCCCAAACCCAAACGGCCGACCCAGTCTGCTGGTGCTGGTCACCCAGGGCAAGATCGTTTCAGCTCACTAGGCGTTTCAGCCTGGGGTCTGCCGCCGAGGAGGGCCGGCCGCAGGACCTGCGCCTCGATTGCGGAGCGGACGGGCAGCTGGCCAGGCAGGGATGGGATGAGCAGGGATGGGATAAGCAGGGCTGCTGGCAAGACCAGGGACCGGGGGCGGGCGTTGCGAGGCAGAGGAGGTTCAGGAGCGGCATGCGCGGCGAGCGCACCTTCACCGGGACAGAACAGCGGCCAGCACACCAGGGAGCAGCCCAGCTGCCGATGGGACGGATGATAGTGTACAATGGATACATGCGCAGCCACGGTCGTCTACTGGTGTGGTGGTGGTTTGCGTGATGGTGTCGTGGAGGAGTCTATGGGTGGCTATGTCAAGTGAAAAGGTCCATGGTCCGTGGTCGGGAGCGTCCATGCTGGGCACTTCCGCCGCCGCCGCCGCAGCGCGTCTACTGGGCCGCAGGCGCCGGCGTATACACGCGCAGGTCGTTGATGAGCCAGTACGCGTCGCGGAAGGCATCTGGGTTCTGGTCGACATAGTCGACACACTTTTGCTGCAGCTTCTTGAAGCACGCGCCATTGTCAAAGCGCGGCCCGGCCCAGCTGCCGCAGAACGTCAGGTTGATGATGAGGCGCTGTGCGAGCACCAGGCTGTCGTAGCCCGGGCACGCGCTAGTGTTGGGCAGGTCGGCGATCTTGATGCCGAGGGCCGTCTCGTCGAGCGTGTCGGACGGATTGAGGAGCGTCTCGGGGATCGCCCCCGAGGAGCGCGGGTAGAACCAGAACGACACGCCGCGCACGTCGCGCCGCGTCACGTAGAAGCCGCCGCCGGCCGCGTTTAGCCCGGCGCCGTACGTCTCGGGCGACTGCGAGCGCACGTTGCACCCCGTGTTGCCGCCGCACATGGTCAGCACCTCGGTGCCGCCCTCAAACTTCCACTCGGGCACGTCGCTGCGGTTGGCGGGGACCGCGCAATGGGCCGCCACCTCGGTGTGCAGCGTCATGAGGTTGGACGTGTCCTCGTTGGTGCCCTCGATAATGTCAATCTCGCCGGCGTTCGGCCACTCCTTGCCGTCGCCGAGCGTCCAGAACGCCGGCCACGTCCCGCACCCGACGGGCATGTGGGTGAGGTCGAGGACGACGACAAAGTCGAGCCACGACTTTTGGGTGACGATGCGCACAGAGTCTCGGCCGCGCGCGTCGGGGGCCACCACCTTGGACGTGTCGGCCGACATGCCGAACACGGTCCCGTTCGTCCACACGAGGCCGTTCTCGCGCGCATAGCCCTGGTCGACGTAGCTGGGACAGGGTCAGACCCATCCGGAGGGCGACAGCACAGCACACTCACTTGACGCGGCCGCGCGTGGGGTCGTCATACGTCTCCCAGTCCCAGTCCTCGTACCACGACTCGCCCTGGTACTGCGACTGCGTTGTTAGATGCAGGTGGAAACAGGGAAACAGCCACTTACGTCGAGGACCCAGTTGTTGGTCCACGGGCGGGCAAAGTCGGTCGTCGGCGTCGGCGCGGGGGGCTCTTCACTGGTGCCGCTGGCCGAGGTGCTGGCAGCCGGGGTGGTGGGAGCCGGAGGGATCGCGTCGGTGGTGGTGGGAGCCGGGGTCACCTCGGACGCGGTAGTGGTGGCGGAGGCGCCGCCGCCGGGTCCGACGGCAGCGGTTCCCGTCGTCGCAGTGCCCTCGGGGCCGACTGCCGCGGTGCCCTCCTCGCGCTTCTCCGCTGGGAGGGGGTTGGCGCTCACGACTGTGGCGGCGAGCGCGGCGCCGAGCACAAGGATGCTCCGATGGTTGACCATGGTGGAGCCGGTGTTTTTGTCGGGCTGCGATTCTCGGTGTAGCTGGGCCCGTGCGTGATCGAGTACGAGGGGAACGGTGAGGATCGTCCGAACCAAGGTGCGGCAATGGTCTGAGGATGTGGCAAAGGTCTAAGGCGTAGCAAAGATCTGAAGGCGCGGCGAACAGTCAACTACCAGGCGACTGGGACGAAAGAACCAGAAAGACAAGTAGAGCAGGAGCCAGGCGACCGTCTCTGCGGTCGCGAGGCAGGCCTGTGATGTATGCTTTTCTTTTCTTGACGTCGAGACCGCCCTCGTCGTTGGCATGGCAGTGCTGCCCAGCTCAGGGCGCCGGATGTTACAGTCCTTCGCTCGGATGCAGCTGGTTGTTTGGGTTTGCACTCGGGGCCTGTCCTGGAAGCCATCGGAAGTGTGGACGGTGCCCTCGCTGCTGGGGGCCGCGGGGCAGGGAGGGGAGCCGTCGCATCCAGCTATAGCGGCCGTGTCGCTGCGTGCGTTGTCTCTCAGGAGAGCACACGGGGACGACGGACTGACGCTGAAACACGGCCGCCAGGGCGGGAACGAGCCGCCGGCGACGCTGGCCACGAGCGCGTGCAGCCATGGCTCGGTCGCAACGCGCAACGCGTATAGAGTTAAACGACATGTTCTGGGATGGGATGATGACGGCACGCGGCCGGGTGCCATGTTGGATGTCGCCTCGGGCTGTGGGCTCGGGGGGAGGAGCTGTCAGCTGGCGAGCTGTTAGCTGCCGGCGGGCTGTGGCCTGTGAGCTTGGGCTGAGCTGGCCCCAGATGCCCAGTTCCCAGATGCCCAGCTCGCAGCTGCTTCCAGATAGGCAACTGTTAAGCGACCGACGTCGGCACCGTCGCGACCCAGCGCAGGATCCGTCTGTCCCGATCCGTCTGCCGCGGGGCATTGTTATGGGGCCCGCTCGCTACGCGGGCCGGCCGCCTACCCACCAACAAGCCTCGCGCTGTCCAGCCGTTTGCGTCGCTGGCTTCCAACTGTTTCCATGTGCGCTCGGGAAGGCCCATCCGTCTCCAGCCGGCACCCATCGACACCGGCTCGTGTTCCGCGGGATGTGTGCGAATGTCGGTCCCCGCGAGTGGACGCGGGGGTCCTGCACGGAGACGGCCGGCCTCTCGGCCGCTCGGCCGCTGGGCCCGTCTCCCCATGCGTTGTCCCGCGTCAAGGCCATGGAGACGGCACCGGCTGGAGCGCGCGGCGCAACAGAGACGACGACGACGACGACGTCGCGGACCCCGCCCACCAGGCAACCCAGCAGCGGCGGGTGCCAAAAATACACTGTAAGGGAGTCGAACCCCTGCCGCGTCGAAACATTACGTGATGGCAACGACGCATGATACCGTTTCACCAACAGTGTTACGTAATTGGGGGTTCCGACCCATCCTTACATGCCCTCTAAATTGTGTTCCACTCACCCAAAGGCCTGCAGCGGACCGGGACAGTCCTCCGGAAGGCCCGTAATGCTGTCGGCAGCTGCTGGGCCTTCAAGCTTATGACCGATGGGAGCGGCAGCCCGCTCACACCCAAAGGACCCTCTTCCGCCTCGCATCCTCCTGCGCGCCGACGTTGACGGCCTCGTCCCCGCCTCCGCTGCCACCTCGCTGACCGGCAAGGTGCTCGCAAGGTACTCGACAAACTGCCCGACCGCTTGACAATTCCCTGCCCCGACAATGCCACCCTCGTCCTCGATCCCCAGATGGCCTGCGATCCCGCCCCACACCATCGCCGTCTCCCAGATGGCCGACCTCCAGATGCCCTCACCCGCTTCCCTGAATTTTCCATGACGCGGGGCATACCCGCCACTGCTGATCCTTATACCAGTCCTTCCACGTGTCTCATGGGGCTCCGTCCTCCCGTTGGGCAGCCGGTACTGGACCATAGTCCGTATGCACTCCTCTAGTCCTGCACCTTGGTCGCGGTGCATGCACGGCGACATCTTGAGAGAGGCTGACGCTGCGCGCTGATGCGGCGGTGATTGCGGTTTCGAGTTGGATTGCGGTCCGAATCGGCTTGCGGTCCGCTGTCGCAACAAACAACGATGGACCCACCCGGACCGAGTCCCGTGTCGGTCTTGGCGCTTGTATAGTGGGCAGCCTTCAGCACGGGACGGCGGATGCGTGGCCACAGGTCCGTCACAACGTTCGTGCCATCTTCCCATCACCCATTCGTTCGCAATGACTGAAGAACAGCCAGACACCACTATCGCCATCCCCGCGGCCACCGCAACGCCGTCTCTTCCCTCCGAGCCGACGGGCCACGGGACGCCAGCCGACACGCCAGAGGACGCTGACCTCGCGGCAGCCTTTGCAAAGATGGAAGAGCTTGCCCGCAGCCTCTGCTACCTCGGCGAGCCCGATCGCTCCTTCCTCAACCGGCTGCCAGCCGACGACGCCGACGCGCTCAAGGCCATCGACCGGGAGTGCAGCACTTACAGGTCCATGATGGTCGACCTCCTCGTCAGCGCGGATGCGCCCGCGGTCGATCCCCCGGCGGGAACGGCACCATGTATAGCCAGCGTCCACAACCTGTCGGGCACAGAGCAATGCGTGGATCCCATCCATGCTGAGAAAAGGCAGCACAGGATTGACGCCATCCGCGCGCTGCAGGCCGAGCGGCGCGAGATCCTGACGGCGGGACTGTCGGAGACGGACACGCGCGCTGCAATGAGAACGGCAACCGCAGCGGCCGCGCAGCGCACCAACGAGGCACTGGCAGCGGCCGAACTCGCGGCGTGGGAGAAGCACAACGCGGTCCATGCGGCGTGGCGCGAGGTGCGCGAGGCCTACAATACCTCCGAGAGGGGTGTTGCTTTGCTCCAGCACGCGGAAGCGCTGGTGTGCGAGCCACTGAAGCGCTGGACGCGTGCGGCAGTCGCATGGCTCGAGACCGAAGAGCGGCGCGAGGCGGTTGCGAAGAAGATGGCCGCTGGCGATGGTGCGTAGCGGCCGGCGGGAGGCCGAATGGGTGGACGCAGACAGTAGCAACGGCGGTCACCCACGCTTGACTCGTGTTCCACTTTCCGGAGGGACTCGAGCGACACCACGGCACTTGAATCTCAAGTCCGGCCAGCCGGCGTTGAGACTGTGATCCTCAACGCTAACTCGAGCAGGAGATGTACATGACGTTCCCTGCGGCTCTAAGCACAAGGACCCCACCGCCAACTGCCTGTGCATGAAGCGCACGCTCTGCGGCCTTGACAAATCGCTAGCCAGTGGTGGTTACGTTCGGCGATCATCTCGGCCGGCTGGGATTCCGTCCCCTCCTACTGGAGACAGTTCACCCTCGGCCCGCACACGGCTCTCACGTCCTCCTTTATGCCTGTCTGCCATGCTCTCTACCTTCCCAGTTCATAGCAGACATCCCATGTAGCTACTGTCTATGAGGATTACACGCGATCGCGGTGCCCACACCATCGCCCTGCCCAGACTGCCAACATCCACCCCGTGTGACTGAACCCTGGGTTCTATAATGCCCCACTAATGTCGGGCTTGTCGTTCCGTCGTGCACCAGGCCATAGACGATAGTCCTCATGCATGTATTCGTCTCCGCCAGCACCTTTTGCCCATAGTGCACGCACACCTTGATGGTGGCTGACGCGCGCCATGATGAGGCTGGGGCTGCCGTTTCAATTCTGATTGCGTTCGAGTAGGAATATGGATGGCCGGCAAGATCCGGCAACCGAGGCGGCCTGGGTTGGTGTTAGCGGCACATAGTGCGCAGCCTGCAGCATGGAACGACAGATGGCGGGCAGGCTAGAGTTCCATCGCAACGTCTGCCAGCTTGACATCACCCACTCGTTCTCGATGGCCACAGAACAGCTAGACACCACCGCTGGCACCGCCATCCCCACGGCCGCCACCGCTGCCACCACAGCGCCATCCCTTCCGCCCGCGCGGACAGGCCAGGGGACCGCCGCCGGCGGTCCAGAGGACGCTGACCTCGCGGAAGCCTTTGCAAAGATGGAAGAGCTTGCCCTCACCCCCCTCTGCCAGCTCGGCGAGCCTGATCGCTCCTTCCTCCACCGGCTGCCAGCCGACGACGCCGACGCGCTCAAGGCCATCGACCGGCAGTTCAGCACACATAGGTCCATGATGGTCGACCTTCTCGTCAGCGGGGAGGATCCCCTCCAGGGGACCGAACTACAATCTCGCGAGGCCGCCTTCGACGCGAAGAGGACGCAGACCAAGACTGACGCCATCCGCGCGCTGCAGGCTGAACGGCGGAGGATCCTAGCGGCAGGCATGTCCGAGGCGGACACGCAGGCCGCAATCAAAGCGGCAACCACAGCGGCGGCGCAACGCACTAGTAACTCGGTGCATACGGTCTACCGTCAGGAGAGGGAGGAGCTTGCGGCGATAACGGACGCGCGGCGGAAGGCGCGCGAGGCGTACAATAACTCCCAGAGGGGTGTTGCGATGCGCCAGCACGCGGAAGCGCTGGTACGCGAACCACTGAAGCGCTGGCGGCGTGCGGCGGTCGCATGGCTCGAGACCGAAGAGCGGCGCGAGGCGGTTGCGAAGAAGGCCGCTGGCGATGGTGCGTAGCGGCCGGGGGGGGGGGGCCGAATGGGTGGACGCGGACAGTAGCAGCGGCGGCCACCCACGCTTGCACTAGTGTTCGCTCCCCGGAGGGACTCGAGCGGCACGGCACTTGTACCCAGCCCGTCGTCTCAAAGGGCTGCAAGGCCATCGGCAGCTGCAGCTGCTGAACCTTCAAGGCTAAGATCGACGCGAACGGCAACCCGCTCAACTACTAAGGACGCCTCCGGGATAAAGATTGTACTTGTACTACTCATCAGCCCATCATCTGCTTCGAGATGCGTATACCCCGGTCAGCTGCGCAACGTCGCTCCCCCTGTTACTAGCCATCGCAGCCACTGGAGATCTCGCGATCTCAAGTCCCTCCAGCCGACGTTGAGAGTCTGCCGTCCTCAACGCTAACTCGAGAAGAGATGTACATGACCTTCCCTGACGGCTTCAAGGACAAGGACCCCACCGCCAACTGCCTATGCCTGAAGCGCACGCTCTACGGCCTTGAGAAAGTGTTCGCAGTGGTGGTTTACCGTCGGCAATCATCTCGGCCAGCTGGGACTCGGCCGCGTCCCCTCAGGCTTTTGATTGTACACCCTCGGCCCACGCACAGCTCTCGCGTCCTCCTTTATGCCTGTCTGCCGTGCTCTCTGCCTTCCCAGTTCATAGCAGACATCCCATGTAGCTGCTGTCTATGAGAATTGCCCGCGATCGCGGCGCCTACCCCATCGCCTTTGCCAGACTGCCAACATCCACACCATCGTCCCCGTGTGACTGAATTTTCAACAGTTCCCCCACCATGCCCCACTAATGTCGGGCTATGCTTAGACATGCACCAGAGCCTAGACAACAGTCCTCATGCCCGTATTCGTCTCCGCCAGCACCTTTTGCGCACAGTGCACGCACGGCTGCACCTTGACGGTGGCTGACACGCGCCATGATGAGGCTGGGGCTGCCGTTTCAAGTCTGATTGTGTTTCGAGTCGGAACAGACATGGATGGCCGGCAAGGCCATAGTGGAGCGCCAGAAAGGCCATAGTAGAGGGCCAGCAAGGCCATCGTGGAAGGCCAGCAAGATCCCGGCAACCGAGGCGGCCTGGGTCGGTGTTAGCGTCACATAGTGCGCAGCCTGCAGCATGGAACGACAGATGGCGGGCAGGCTAGAGTTCCCTCGCAACGTTTCTGCCAGCTTGACATCACCCACTCGTTCACGATGGCCACAGAACAGCTAGACACCACCGCTGGCACCGCCATCTCCACGGCCGCCACCGCTGCCACCACAGCGTCGTCCCTCCCCGCCGAGCCGACCGGCCAGGGGACCGCCGGCGGCGGTCCAGAGGACGCTGACCTCGCGGAAGCCTTTGCAAAGATGGAAGAGCTTACCAGTGGCCCCATTTTCCATTCCGGCGAACCCCATCGCTCCTTCCTCGACCAGTTGCCCGCCGACGATGCCGAGGCGCTCGAGGTCATTGACCGGAGTTTCAACACATACAAGACCATGATCATCGACTACTTAATCAGTGTGGATGATCCCCCGGTGGATGCGGAACAACGAGCGCGCGTCGCCTCGCGCGTCGCCTTCGACGGGAAGAGGACGCAGACCAAGACTGACGCCATCCGCGCGATGCAGGCTGAACGACGGAGGATCCTAGCGGCAGGCATGTCCGAGGCGGACACGCAGGCCGCAATCAAAGCGGCAACCACAGCGGCGGCGCGACGCACTAGTAACTCGGTGCATACGATCTACCGTCAGGAGAGAGAGGAGCGCGAAACGATGAGTGTAGACATGAGCGCGGAGCGGCGGAAGGCGCGCGAAGCGTACAATAGCTCCCCTCGGGGCATTGTGATGCGCCAGCACGCAGAGGAGCTCGCGCGCGCCCCGGTGGAGCGCTGGCGGCGTGCAGTGATCGCATGGCTCGAGACCGAAGAGCGGCGCGAGGCGGTTGCCAAGATGAAGGCCGCTGGCGATGGTGCGTAACCAGGCGGGGGATTGAATGGCTGGACGAGCGTCTGGAACGGTCGGGCACTGGCAGCGGTGGTCACCCACGCTTGACTCGTGTTCCACTCCCCGGAGGGACTCGAGCGGCACGACACTTATATCGAGACTGTCCTCCCGAACGGCGGCAGGTCCGTCGGCTACTGCAACTGCTGAACCTTCAAGGCTAAGATGGACGCGGACGGCGCCTCCGCAATAAGGATTGTACTATTCCTCTGCCCGTAATCTGTTTCGAGATGCATACACTCCTGTCAGTCACGCGGCGTCTCTCTGCTGCCGCTACCATCGCAGCCATCAGCCTTCTCGCGATGTCTAAGCCCCGCAAGCCGGTGGTGGTTCACGCTCGGCGATAATCTCGGCCAGCTGGGATTCCGTCCCCTCCTACTTGGCTGACGCGCGCTGCGCCGGGGCTTGTGGTTTCAAGTCGCATTTTTTTCGAGTAGAAGCAGACAAGATGGCCGGCAGGGTCATAGTGGAGGGCCAGCAAGGCCATCGAGGAGGGCCAGCAGGGCCATCGTGGAGGGCCAGCAAGGCCATCGTGGAAGGTCAGCAAGGCCATCGTGGAAGGCCAGCAAGGTCCTGGCCAACCGAGGCGGACTGGGTCAGTCTTGCCCTCGCATGATGCACAGCTTCAGCTCAGGACGACGTGGCGGGCAGGCTACAGTTCCCTCGCAACGTGCCTGCTGGCTTGACATTACCCACTCGTTCACAATGTCCCCGGAAACGCCAGACACTACCGCTGGCACCACCATCCCCGCGACCGCCACCGCTGCCACCACAGCGCCGTCCCTCCCCGCCGAGCCGACGGGCCAGGGGACCGCCGCCGGCACTCCAGAGGACGCTGACCTCGCGGAAGCCTTTTCAAAGATGGAAGAGCTTACCCGCGGCCCCATTTTCCATTCCGGCGAGCTTCTCGGGCCGCCCGGCCGCTTCTTCCTCGACCAGTTGCCAGTCGACGATGCCGAGGCGCTCGAGGTCATCGACCGGAGTTCCAAGAAATACAAGACCATGATGCTCGACTACCTCCTCAGCGTGGATGATGCCGAGGTGGACACGGAACGACGACGAGCGCGCGACGCCTTGGACGCGAAGAGAAAGCAGAGCAAGACTGACGCCATCCGCGAGCTGCAGGCTGAACGGCGGAGGATCCTAGCGGCAGGCATGTCCGAGGCGGACACACGCGCCGCGATCAAAGCGGCAAACGCAGCCGCAACGCAGCGCACCAACGACTCGCTGCAGACGGTCTGCCGTCAGCGTAAGGAGGAGGACGAAACGATGAATGCGGAGCGGCAGAAGGCGCGCGAAGCGTTCTATAGCTCCCCGCGGGGCATTGCGATGCGCCAGCACGCAGAGGAGCTCGCGCGCGCCCCGGTGGAGCGCTGGCGGGGGGCAGCGGTCGCATGGCTCGAGACGGACGAGCGGCGCGAGGCGGTTGCCAAGAAGAGGGCGGCCGGCGATGGCGGCTGGCTGTGGTTCCTGGGGCGGCGATGGTGAGCGACGGTGGGCCGCAGGCCGAACGGGCGGACGGTCGTCCGGAACAATCGCACAGCGGCAGCGGCGGTCACCCACGCCAGGACTCGTGATCCCACCCCCCCAACCCCCCCCCGGCGGGCTATTGCACGTAGCTTGGTCGCGTGGCTCGAGTCAGAGAGGGACCGCCGTCCCTGGCTGCGTCCGACCCTTCGCTTCTGCCCGCGCGTCACCGTGCATGGATACCGTAGTAATGTCACCGAGTGCGTGCACGCTTCTGACCGATGCCGAGACGTCGTCAATTCCCCTCCAACCTGCTGGACGACAAGATACTCGACAAACTGGTCTGGGATTTCCCGCCCCGCAATGCCACCCTCGTCCTCGGCGTCCATATCGCGAGCAAATCGCTCGCGATCGCCGTCCCCACACTTTGCGCGGTAGGCCGTGTTTGCCGCGTCCCTGAAATTTCCATGTCGGCGGCATGTCCTTAAACAGCCCTCTACCCTTATCTCCCTGGCTCCGTCCTTGGCTGTGCAGCGGGTACTCGGCTTGGACTGTGGTCCTTCTGTATGCATTCATGTGCTGCAGCACATGGGATCACAGTGCACGCACGGCTGCACCTTGATGGAGGCTGACGCTCGCCATGACGCGCCGGGGGTTGCGGTTTCAAGTCGGATTGCGTTTCGCGTAGGATCGTGGTTTCGGTCAGGATCAGAGACAGCAGGACGCAGCGGGCCGAGGCGCCGAGTCGCCCTTGCCACTCGGTAGTGGGCAGCGTTCAGCACGGGACGACGGGTTCGAGGCGGCTGTTGCGTCACCACGTCCGTGCGATCTTTACATTACCCACTCGTTCACAATGGCCGCACGCCAGAGGCTATCAGCGCCACCAGTGCCACACAGCGCGAGCCGACGTCGGGGAGGGGGCCCGCCGGCAGGCCAGAGGACGCTGGCATGGGGCAAGCTGTCGCAAAGATGGAAGCGGCCGCCCTCAGCTCCGTCTACCAGCTGGGCCAGACCGATCGCCCGTTTCTCAACCAGCTGCCAGCCGACAACGCCGAGGCACGCCAGGCCATCGACTGGCAGATTTACCACCCTAAGGCCGGTGGTCGTCGACCTCCTCGTCAGCGTGGACGCGCCCGGGGTCGGTCCCCCGGCGGGCACGGCACCATCTGAGAGCAGCGTCCACACCCTGTCGGGCCTGGAACAATGCGTGGATGCCATCCACGCTAGGAAGAGGCCGCCGGCGATGGTGCCTGGATAGGGGGTGAGTGACGGCGACGGGGCGGCGATGGCGAATGGAGGCAGGGGGCGACGGCGAGTGGCGGCGGCGGCGGCGGCGGGCAACGGCGAGTGACCCCGAGCCGCAGTCCGAATACGCAGACCATCGTCCAGATCGGCCGGACTGCGACGACGACGGTCACCGACCCCCGTCCTCATCGCCCACTCCCCGGCGGGCATGGAGCCTGTCGCCTGTCGGGTCGCTCGGGTCGGAGAAGCGCGGGTGTTCCTGGCAGCGTCCGTCCGGCCTCTGCCGCACGCCTCCACCGAGCGGGGACCGCCAGCGGGGACCGGGGGGTGATGGGTGCCACGGACGGCGCGCGAGGCGGCGCTACGCGCGCTACGCTCGATGCACCCCTGGGCACCTAGCGACGTGTCGGTGCCACCACGGATCCCGCGCGCGGCAGCTGGTTAGTGCCGGCGAGGGCCCTGCCGCCGCCCACCCCCACCAATCCGCTGCGCCGCCGCGCGCCCCGCCTGGCCAGCGCCTGTCCACTGTTGGTCGTCACCCAGGCATGGCGCACACCGGCGTCGCGTCGCGACGGACGCCAAGTGCGCGCGGGCCGGCGCGGCAACACATGCGGCGCGCCGCCAACTGACACCATGCGCGCGTTGGGCTGCGTGCTGGGTGGTGCTAGCCGGACAATTAATAAGCGATGGAGGAGATAGGGCCGGGCAATGAGCCTGAATGCGTCATGTGATGACTGAGCGCGGCAATTGCGGTCCGCATGATTGGCCGGGCCGTGGGGGGATCGGTTGAGCCGGCTGTTACGTCATCAGAGTTCTGGCTGCCCACCGCGTCTCCCAAGCGGCCCTCGCCAGGCGGACCTTGCTCACGACGCCTTCCTCGCACGCCTTCCCCCGGCTGGCCTTCCCCCGTTGACCTTCCCTCCTCGCTGGCCCTTCCCCCGCCAGACCTTCCCCCGCCAGACCTTCCTACGGCACACCTTCCCCCGGCCTTCCCCACCAAGACCCCATATATAGCCCCCCGCGCACCTCTTCGCCGCCCACCCGGTTCCCACTGTCCATGTCTTTGCGGCGACAGCTACAACCTCGTCTCCTCCCCCGCCTGCCCCTCGCCAGACCCCTCGCAAGACCCCTCTCCTCCTCGCCCAGCATCATGTCAGAGTGTCCCGTAAAGCACGCGCACGAGGGCGCCGGCGGCACCAAGAACCGCGACTGGTGGCCCACCGCGCTCCGGCTCAACACGCTCCGCCAGCACACGGCGGCCACCAACCCGTACCCCGCCGACTTTAGCTACGCAGACGCCTTCAACAGCATCGACTACCAGGCGCTCAAAAAGGACATTGCCGCCGTCATGACCGACTCGAAGGACTGGTGGCCCGCCGACCACGGCCACTATGGCGGCTTCTTCATCCGCATGGCCTGGCACAGCGCCGGCACGTACCGCATGTTTGACGGCCGCGGCGGCGGCGGCCAGGGCCAGCAGCGCTACGCGCCCCTCAACAGCTGGCCCGACAATGCGTCCCTCGACAAGGCCCGCCGTCTCCTCTGGCCCGTCAAGCAAAAGTACGGCGACAAGATCTCGTGGGCAGACCTGCTCCTCCTCACCGGCAACGTCGCCCTCGAGACCATGGGTTTCAAGACGTTTGGCTTCGCCGCCGGCCGCCCCGACACCTGGGAGGCCGACGAGTCGGCCTACTGGGGCGGAGAGACCACCTGGCTCGGCAACGACGCCCGCTACGCAAAGGGCGACCAGCCCAACAAGGACATTAAGCACCGCGACCTCGAAAAGCCCCTGGCCGCCTCCCACATGGGTCTCATCTACGTCAACCCCGAGGGCCCCGACGGCATCCCCGACCCCGTCGCCGCCGCCGGCGACATTCGCGTCACCTTTGGCCGCATGGGCATGAACGACGAGGAGACCGTCGCCCTCATTGCCGGTGGCCACTCGTTTGGCAAGACCCACGGCGCCGCGCCCCCCGAGGGCAACGTCGGCAACGAGCCCGAGGGCGCATCCATCCAGGAGCAGGGCCTCGGCTGGAACAACAAGTACAAGTCGGGCAAGGGCCCCGACGCCATCACCTCGGGCCTCGAGGTCATCTGGACCGCCACCCCTAACAAGTGGAGCAACAGCTTCCTCGAGTACCTCTTCCGCTTTGACTGGGAGCTCACAAAGAGCCCTGCCGGCGCAAACCAGTGGGTCGCAAAGGACGCCGAAGCCTTTATCCCCGACGCCTTCGACCCCACCAAGAAGCACAAGCCCCGCATGCTCACCACCGACCTGTCTCTCCGCTTTGACCCCGCCTACGAGAAGATCTCGCGCCGCTTCCTCGAGAACCCCGACCAGCTCGCCGACGCCTTTGCCCGCGCCTGGTTCAAGCTGCTCCACCGTGACATGGGCCCCCGCTCGCGCTGGCTCGGCCCCGAGGTTCCCAAGGAGGAGCTCCTCTGGGAGGACGCCGTCCCCGTCCGCGACTATGCCCTCGTCGACGACAATGACATTAAGAACCTCAAGCAGGCCATTCTCGCCTCGGGCATCCCCAACAATGCCCTCATTTCCACCGCCTGGGGAGCCGCCTCGACCTTCCGCGGCGGCGACAAGCGCGGCGGCGCCAACGGCGGCCGCATCCGCCTTGCGCCGCAGAAGGACTGGAAGGTCAACAACCCCGCCCAGCTTTCCAAGACCCTCGCCGCCCTCGAGAAGATCCAGAGCCAGTTCAACTCGTCCGCCAGCGGTGGCAAGAAGGTGTCGCTCGCTGACCTCGTCGTCCTCGGCGGTGTCGCTGCCCTCGAGCAGGCCGCCGGCGTCCCCGTCCCCTTCACCCCCGGCCGCACCGACTCGTCCCAGGAGCAGACCGACGTCGAACACTTTGTCTACCTCGAGCCGTTCGCCGACGGCTTCCGCAACTACGGTGCCGGCGACCAGCATGTCCACACCGAGGCGTACCTCGTCGACCGCGCCCAGCTCCTCACCCTCACCCCGCCCGAGCTCACCGCCCTCGTCGGCGGCCTCCGTGTCCTGGACACAAACTATGACGGCTCCGCCAACGGCGTCTTCACCGACCGCAAGGGCAAGCTCACCAACGACTTCTTCGTCAACCTCCTCGACGACAACACCGAGTGGAAGCCTACTGATGGTGCCGCGTTTGCCAACAACTTTGAGGGCGTCGACCGCAAGACGGGCGCCAAGAAGTGGACCGCCACCCGTGCCGACCTCGTCTTCGGCTCGCAGGCCGAGCTGCGTGCCCTCGCCGAGGTGTACGCTAGCGCCGGCGGCGAGCAGAAGCTCGTCAAGGACTTTGTGGCCGCGTGGAACAAGGTCATGAACCTTGACCGCTACGATGTCCCCAAAGGCCCCAAGGTGGGCGGCAGCAGGCTCTAAGGGGGGCGCCGGGTGGTAGTCTTTATTCACGACCAGTAGGAATCGAGCAGTTTGTGTAGCGCTTGGTAGTCTTTTTTTTTTTCACATGACGAATAGGAATGGAGAAGTTTGCGCCAGACGAGCTAGTTGCCGCATCGTGAGAACCGACGTCGGGGACGACAAGCGACGCGGGGAGGCGAGACGTTCCGGTGGGCTGCACATCGGTCGCCGAACGCGACCGATCACGTGATGCTGCTTTCCACGTGTTAATCTTGGATTTCGGTTTTCAAGCTCAAGAGCTCGGAAGCCGAGAACACCGACATTCTCATCTCGACAACGGCCACGCACCTCGACAGTCCATCGCCACCACCGTGTCTCACCACGCACGCTGCGCGCTGTGCACAGCAGTCTCTCGCAACGCCCGCATCGCGTTCTCTGTGCGGTGGCCCCCTCCTCCCCGCTCCGCTGATTCGTTGGCCGCAGACGTCGGCCCCGAGAAAGCGCACGCGGGCCCCGAGCTGGGTCACGGGTCCTGCGACCGAGCCTTGCTCGACGATGATTTGAAACGCAACTTTGTCTAGCTCGGTCTGGTCGTTCTGTTTTGGTATCCTTGGCTGTCTCTTTGGGCTGCTTTCGGACTGGGCGTCCGTGCTCGGTGGTTGCCGCGTGACCATGGCTGTGGGCTCGCGTCCCGCGTGCTGCGGGGACGCACCGCCCGTACGTCGGTCTCGTCGTCGGTCTCTGCCCGCCGGCCCAGGCGGTATGCAGCTGATGGAAGGCCGCAGCCTGCTGCGCACCCCGCGCTCTCCCTCGCCTGCCCATGTGCCGACGGCATCGTTCCGCAAGACAGCCGGCCTTCCACCAGACCAGAATTGCTGTAGCCACAAAGACAACTCACAACCGCTGACTACTACACTACGGACTACTATACTACTAACTACTCTACTGCTATCGCTCTACCGCTGACTATGTGCTGCCATGTGCTGCCGTATACTGCCATCGCGCTCGCCGACACGGATACAAATCGTGGGGGGGGTGGGCTTCATAGCACAACCTGGGGTAGCGTGGAATTATAAATCGCCTTTCGTCCTGCTCATTTCGTCTGATAACTTTGGGTCTTGGCGCTGCAAGGCGCTCCCTAGGCACTTCTTCGGTTCTTGTTTCCACACTCTCTCACCTCGGCCCACGCCTCGCCCTGCCGTTTCTGTCTCAGCACGCCCATCATGTCGCTGAGTGCCGCGGCCTCGTGCGACCCGACGCTTCCCCGGCGCACCCCGCTCTGGACATTTTCCCACAGCTCGCCCAGCACCGCGTCGAGCGTCGCGCGGCGGCCCATGCTGCGCGCCGCCAGCAGCGGCGAGGCGCCCGGCGAGGGCGAGCCCGACGCGCCAGGGCTCTCGAGGTCCTCCGTGTCGGTGCCGGCGGTGACGACAACGGGCAGCTTGCCGGTTGGAGGGCCGACGATGGTGATGCTACTCGGCCGACGGCCGGGCATGTGCGTCAGCACAGACGGGGCTGGGACTGGGGCACTGAGCGCGCTTGTGGAGGACTTGGCTGCGGCCGATGGTGAGGGGGCCAGGGTTAGGCTTGCGGTTGGGATCGGGGTCGGGGTGGTGGAGGACGCACGCTCCGAGGACGAAGCAGTCGGCGACGGCGGGGCCGGCGCAGGGCGGCGGCGGCGAGGGGGTGGTGGTGGCGGGAGGGAATGGAAAGCGGGCTCGGACCCAGCGCCGTTCCCGTTGTGTACAATGGGCTCGATGGGCAGGCGCGGCGGAAGCACGACGGCGCTCGAAGAGCTGAACTCGCTGCAGGACGCCGTGGCCGCAGAGCGAGGCAGCGTCGCCCCGTCGTCGCTTCTGTCAATGCCCCTGCGGTAGGGCGCGTGGCAGAACGCAGCGCTGCCGCTGCCGCTACGCACATGCCTATCGCAGTCGTCCCACTCGCGCTCGTCATCCTCCATCACGAGGCTCGGCGGGCACGGGAGGTCGGCGAGCGTCGAGCTGCTTTCGCCGAAAAAGTGTGCGAGCCTGGACGTGCGTTTGAGGCGCATCGCTAGTGCGCTCACGTTCGGCGGCGACGCGCCAATGCCGGTAGGGGACGGCAGAGATGCGGCGTTGCTCACCGGGGTGGGCGTGCTGATGTTAAGGCGGAGGGTCGGCGTGTGCGCGAGAAGGGGATGCTGGCGCGCGTACATGGGCATGGGTGCGGGTGTGGGCGAGCGAAAAGGATCGTTGGGTGGGGAGAATATGAGGCTTGCCGGCGGGGCCGACGCGCGACGCGACCCGCGCGTGCTGACACTCAGATGTGAGTCCAGTCGCGGCGAAGTGGGCGGCTGGGCGCGCGCTGGCAGCTGCGCGTGAGCCTTGATACCCGCTGGCGACTCTGGGTGCTGCCGCAGAAGGCTGTATGTTTTCTGGCAGTCGCGGTCGGACCCGAGCTCGTCGAAGATGCTCGCAAGGCGCGCCGGGTCGTGCTCGGCCATAAAGATGAGCGAGTTGAGCGAGCTGGCGTACGACTGGTATGCCGGCGAGCGGACCAGCGGGACCGGGAAAGCGGCGAGACCGCCGACACCCGCATTGCTGCCCGGTGACTGCGATGTGGTGGGCGCCAGCGCCGCCGTGTCGTTGACACTCTCTGCGCTGTCTGCGGCAGGCAGAAAGAGGTTGGCGGGGGGCGCGTCACCAAAGAGCTTGCCGAGCTTTGTTGCGCGCTTGCGCACCAGCCGGCGCTGCGAAGCGGTCAAGGCCTCGCTGGACAGCGTGGCGCCTTCGTCGCTGCAGTCCACTGTGGTCACAACCGAGGGGGCCGGCGACACGCCGCGGCGGTGGCCGTGGTCGTGGCCGTTCGTGTGCGTCGGACCGTGGCTTGAGCCGCGCTTGAACTTGTTCGCCCAGCGGTCGCGCGTGCGCTCTGCCACGACCAAGGACGTATTGGAGAGCGTGCGGGCTAGGTTCGGGAGGGCTGAGAGATGTGTAGAGGACGGCGGAGACGGCAGCGCCTCGTCGCTTGTGCTGGGCGAGTGCAGGTCGGACGGGTTGACCGGGTTGCCCAGAATGCGCTGGAGCTGGGTGTCAGTGATGACCACTCGCGTAGACCCACCTTGTTCAGCTGGGAGCGGCGCACGCGCCGGCCAGACTCTTCCGTGTTCTGCACAACGGAGGGCGGAAAGTCCTGTGATGCGACCATGTTCGGGGCGGTCGAGACGCCCCGAACACGCACGCGGGGTTCGAGAATGGACTCGAGGTGGATCTGGCTGGGCTGCCGTAGCTCTCTGTCGCGCGTCTCGGCAACATAGCACTCGCGCGAGACGTAAACGCGCAGGTCCCGCGGAGGCGCCGGCGCCGGGTCGCCAAGGAGCGCGCGCGCGAGCCGCGAGCGCGTGCTCGTCCCCGCGGGCTTCTCGTACGGCGCCATAACGTGCTGCGCCGAGATGAGCGGGGACGCGCGCTGCGGGATACAGTCGTCGCGCATCCACTCGGGCATCGTCGGGTTACCCTTTGGCCAGGACGCCTGGGCAATCTTGGTGGCCACGGTGGTGGGGCTGATGGTCGGCTCGACGACGAAGCGCTCGACCGTCTGCTCCGGGAGGGGTGCGCCGAGGACTTTCTCGAGCTTGCGCGTGCGTTTGATGAGCACGGCCTTTTGGTCCGCGGGCAGGTCTACCTTGCTTGCGATGGCGCTGGGCATGAGCCGTGCGAGCGGTGTCGCGGGGGCGGGGGACACAGTAAAGTGAGTCGAGGACAACGAGGGTGGGGACGGGAGGCTGAACATGGGGTCGACGGTGGGTGCGAACTTGCGCTGCCGCTTGCCACTGCTCCTACCCGACGAGCGCGAGGACGACGACTCTGCGGCGGACTCTGGCGGCAGCAGGCCGACAGTCGCGCTGTCGGCGGACCCAGACGACCCTCCCGACTCGTTCGACATCGTGCGGTACACGCCTGGGTGCGCGCCCATGTGGGCTATGCCCGGCGGCTCGGGCGACGTGTCGGGTATGATCTCGGTCGAGAGCTTGGACGAGCGGTCGTCCTCGCATAGGCTGGGCGTCAGTTTGGGCTGACGGTGCAGCACGTACTCTTCTAGCACGCGCTCCGCTTCAGAGCCGCTGCGGTTGCGGAGGCGCGTAACGATGTTGACCTGGTCCTCGTCGAGGTCGAACATGGCAGTGTGGCGGTTGTTCCAGTACCCGCCAGACGGGGTCGTCGGGGTCTCAAGGTCTAGCTGGACCAGGTCGCGCGCAATCCCGTCCCCCTCGCCGTGCGGGAGGCGCTCCTCGGGTACGCTGTCGGTGAAGCTGGACGCGGGACGCGATGGCGGCGAGGCGGGGAGGATGGCGAGCTTGTTGCGCTCGCGCGCGTCGAGGAGGTGCTGCATGATGGCGCTGGGACTCTCGGGCTGCTCGTGCGTCGCGCTCGGTGGCGAGCCGGCGCTGATCGCGAACGGGCTGGCCACGACCATGTCAGGCGAGGCGGCGGTGGTGACCGAGCCGCACTGATTCTGCTGCAGCGGGTCAAGGGGCGTGAGGCTGCCGGTCGCGGTAGTGGTGGGGATGACGATGATGCTGCCACGACTTCGCGCCCCGCCAAACGTGTCGGTGGACCCGCGGCGCGCGTAGAGGTCGCCCTTGTCGTCGCCGCCTCCCCGGTGCGAAGTGGTGGACGTGACGGGGGACGCCGGGGGCACGACCTCGAACGAGCGGTGGGCAGGGGACGCAGATGCGGCTGCCGAGGTCGGGGTCAGCAGCGAGCCGCCGAGCAGGGTGAGGTTTGCGATACCGGCGCTGCCTGGTGGACGCGTGAACGGAATGATGGGGGCGCGGTCGGTCCACGAGGTGTAGCGCGTCTCATGTAGCGGGAGTGTCGGTGGGCGGGTCGTGCGGTGGATGCCAGAGGCTGCCCGCGGAGCGATGCTGCTGTCGGCGCCGTCGGTCACAGCCGAATGGGTCTTGTGGTCGGCAGGGGAAGCGTGCGAGTCGGGGATGATGCCAGGTCCATCGCGGTCGTTCTTCTCGGGACTGCAAACTGATGCCTGGGGAGGGTGACTGGCAGGAGTACCGGCCGCAGCCAACAATGGATGCCGCTCACCACCGGCTCCGCCATCAGCGACCACGCCTGTTGACTCGCCGCGCGTCTCGGAGGTCGCCTCGCTCATAGTGGGTCCTGCTAATGGGACCGTTGTCTCTTGTGGCTCATCCTGTGGCACAGCCGCTCCTATTGTTGGCCCCGCCTCGTCGTGCTCGCGCACTGCGGCGAGATCGGTAATGCGCTGCGCCGGAGACGGCGGGAACCACCCCATGGGCGCCTGCGCCTGCGTCAGAGCCGCGTCTATTGTCGCCAGCTGTTTCCGCGTCGTTGCTGGCGAGAGGGGGAGTACGGGTGCGCCACGGCTCTTCGGAGAGACGGGGGGCGAGAGGGCGCCGAGGTTGAGCTGGTAGCGTGGGGTAGAGCCCAGCGTGTGGGGGACTGTGGGGCCGGTGCTGGAAGTGACCGCCGCGTCGAGTGTCGGGACCGGTGCGGCGGCGGCGGCGGTGAACGGATCGACGAGCGTGGGTGCGCTCGCCGGAAGTGTTGTCATTGTTGTCGGGTCTCGAGGACACCGCCGTCGTCGGCTGCCGTGATGGTCGTCGCCGTCGTCGTCGTTTCCTTCGTGGTCGCTATCAGCGCTCTTTCGCTGCCACAGTCACGACAATGTTGATCAACCACGGTGATGATCCGTGTGCTCGAGTAATGTACAGGGAGAGATGACGAAGGATCGCGACTGTCGGCTGTTTTGTGCCAAACGGGAGCGGTCCGCTGTGCCCGTCGTCGAATGGTCAGTACGGCTGGCGCGCTAGCGACGCCGCGCTTGTGAATGGCGGCGAGCAGAGAGGTAGGACTCGCATTGTCCGGCATAGGTCGTATGAAACATGGTAATGGAGGAGAAAAAAAAAGTCTCGCCCCCGTCAGTCACTCACCCGCCAAGGCGGAGGCCCCGTCGCTACCGTCTTTGGCATGTCGCCCCTGTGAAGCCGCTGGGCATCGGCAGATACCAGTGTCGCGCACGGTCCTGTTGCTTGATTCTTCGGCCTCGCGCCGCACTAGAACCTGGCGCGCCACTGGCCGGCGCCCAGCCCCACGGTCTGTTGCGTGGTGTGTTGTTCCCAGCCCCCGCGTTTGTTGAGGCTCAGCAGGGATGGTGAGTTGTGACCGCGTCAGGTCGCACCGCCGGGGCCTGAGCACCCCGGGTCCAGACGAGGAACCACGGGACATGTGCTGTGGAGCCCACTGCCGAGAACAGCAAGGCCGATGGGACAGCAAGGCCGATGGGACAGGCATTGTGGATATCTTGTCGGCAGACCGGCCTCGCACTTGCCAAGGTTAAACGCGCGACAGGGCCTACAGGGCCGAGGGGCGGACGGCTTCCTGGAGGCGTCTAGTGGCGCGGTGGCACCGGGATGGACGCGCTGACCCAATCGCCCGCCGCACCGACTCCATGTCATCGGTGGCCGCATGCTCTGGACCCACATTTCCCTGCGTCCAGTGTTCTGTACCATGCGTCCCACGGCTCTGCGCCGCATGCGCCATGAGGCAGTCCCTTCCGCCTACTGCGAGTCGCTCGCCGAGCGATGCCGATTTGGATCCCATACGAAGATCAGCAGCCGGCCTCGCAGTCGCACGAGACATGTTCTTACGTTCCCGCCGGTGCGCGGCACCGTCGGACGCCTTTCGGGTCCGTCGCCGAGCGCGTTGACGCCGCGGGTCAAGGGCCTCCGATGACAGCGAGGGCGGCGAGGGGCTGTGCCAACTCCTATTGTTCTCACCTCCGGCGTCGATGGGCCCCCTCCCCATTGTTCTGCTCTGCGCGATGCGCGGTGCGGCGTTTCCTGGCGGCACCCTGTCTGCTGCATTTCCTGGGTGGCACCAGGTGCCGGCGGGTCCGATGTTTCACGCGCTGTTGTTCCTTTGTTCCGACGCGTTGGCGCGTTGGTGACGCGACTGCGACCCAGCGACGCGCTAAATGGACAGTCATATTCTGCGACCCCGAGCACACAGCGCGTCGCCCTTGGACGTCGTCTGGTGGTCGCGGAGAAGTGTGCCGCGCGTGCGCACCCAGTGCCACTGTTTTCGCGGGAACGCGGCGCCCGACCGTGGCCAGCGGGTGCGAGGAAAGCCGGCGAGTCAGTGAGCGTCAGTGGTCGTTCTTTCCGATCGTCAGGATGTGGTCAACTGTCAGCATGTGGGCCCGCATCGCAGGTTGGTACCGCGACAACAACAGCAACGACGAGAAGAACAGCAAAAGAACAACAGAACAGGAGAGCCATGTGGGCGGCCTGCACGTGGCGGAGGAGCTCCTTTTAAATTACATAATCACACATGGTGCGGATATACCCCGATCTCCGCTAGTCTCACGTGACTCCACCCAGAATTTCAGAACCAGCACCCTCCCTGGTCGAGCAACTGCAGCTACCTCATACCAACCTCAGCATCACCCGCATCAACCACCAGCACGAGCACCACGATGCCCCTCGACTTCATCGGCACAATCGACTCGGACGACGAGGGCCCTCTCGAGCAGCGCGGCGAGTCGTCCAAGCGCGCTGCCCCTGCGGCCGCAGCGACGGAGACCGCCGAGCTCGACCCCGAGTTCACGTTCGACATTGGCGCGGCGGGCCCCGGCGTGCTGGACCTCTGGGGCGGCGACGAGGTGACGGGCGGAAAGCGGGACGAGCCGCTGACGGTCGACGACATTATTGCGCGCCGGACGGGCAAGCCGCTCAAGGCGTATCGCGAGCGCAAACGGCGGCGCGAGGAGGAGGACGGCGACGAGGAGGGGAGCGAGGGCGACGATGAGGACGAGGACGAGGAGGATGAGGAAGAGGAGGAAGAGGACGTGGAGCTCGGCGAGGATGAGGACGCCGAGGATGACGGATCGCTGTTGGACAGCGGGATGGACGTCGACTTTGATGATGAGGAGGATGACGACGACGAAGATGACGAGGAGGAGGAGGACGACGACGACGACGAAGAAGAAGACGCCGGCGAGGACGCCTCCGACTCGGACCTTGACTCGGAGGAGGATACTGCAGCCGAAAAGGCACGCAAGGACGCCTTCTTCGCCGCCGACCCGACGGCCGAGCAGACCGACCTCCCGACATCCTTTACGTCCATGAACCTATCGCGCGCGATGCTGCGCGCCCTCACATCCCTTGGCTTCACCGCTCCGACACCGATCCAGTCTCGCTCCGTGCCGCTGGCGCTGCTGGGCCGCGACATTCTCGGCTCGGCCGTGACGGGTTCCGGTAAGACGGCGGCGTTCATGATCCCCATCCTCGAGCGTCTGTCGTACCGCGACCGCGGCAAGGGCGGAAACGCGTGCCGTGTGCTCGTGCTCTGCCCTACCCGTGAGCTGGCGGTACAGTGCGAGCAGGTCGGCAAGGCACTGGCGGAGCGCGGCGGACTCGACGTGCGGTTCGCGCTCCTCGTCGGAGGCCTGTCCCTCAACGCGCAGGCGCACGCGCTGCGTACCCTCCCCGACATTCTGATCGCCACGCCTGGCCGTCTCATCGACCACCTCACCAACACGCCGTCGTTTACTCTGTCCGCGCTTGACATTCTGGTCATCGACGAGGCGGACCGCATGCTCGAGGCGGGTTTCACCGACGAGCTGGAGGAGATCATCCGCCAGTGCCCGCGCGGCCGCCAGACCATGCTCTTCTCGGCGACAATGTCCGATTCCGTCGATGAGCTCGTCAAGCTTTCGCTCGACCGGCCGGTGCGCGTGTTTGTCGACCCGAAGCGCAACACGGCCGCGGGCCTGACCCAAGAGTTTGTGCGTATCCGCGCAGACGAGCAGCGTTCGCCGAGCCTGCTCGCGCTGTGCAAGCGCGTTGTGCACGAAAAGTGCATCATCTTCTTCCGCTCCAAGGCGCTCGCCCACCAGATGCGTGTGGTCTTTGGTCTCTCGGGCCTCAAGGCTGCCGAGCTGCACGGCAACCTTACCCAGGAGCAGCGTCTCGTCGCGCTCAACGACTTCAAGGCGGGCAAGGTCGACTACCTGCTGGCGACCGACCTCGCGTCGCGCGGTCTCGACATCAAGGGCGTGGAAACCGTCATCAACTACGACATGCCCTCGCAGCTCGCGCAGTACACGCACCGTGTGGGCCGTACCGCGCGTGCGGGCCGCAAGGGCCGCTCCATCACGCTCGTCGGTGAAGCCGACCGCAAGATGCTCAAGGCCGTGCTGAAGCAGGCGCCCGAGAAGGCCGACCAGGTCGTCTCGCGCACGATCCCCGCCGCGGCCGTCACGGCGATGGCGGAGCGCCTGGCCGACCTGACAGACGAGATCACGAGCGTGCTCAAGGAGGAGCGCGAGGAGAAGGCGATGCGCCAGGCGGACATGGAGCTGCGCAAGGGGCAGAACATGGTCGAGCACGAAAAGGAGATCTTTGCGCGTCCTGCGCGCACATGGTTCCAGTCGGAGAAGGACAAGGCGGCGGCCAAGGGTGAGTCGGCACGGCGCGGCGCGGGCGCGCTAGAGACTGCCACTTGCACACGTTCACGGGCTGACACCACTGCAGAAGCAGGCAAGGCGGCGCACACGGCCAGCAAGGGGGACAAGGGCTCGGCCTCGGACGCGACGACGAAGAAGAAGGAGAAGCACGGCAAGTACGACGGCCTGTCGCGCCGGCAGAAGCGGCGCAAGATGGCGGTCGAGGAGGACGCGGCCGAGCGCGCTGCGTCGGCGGCAGCGGGCGGCGGGCGCAACATCAACGCGGCGATTCGCAATGCCAAGAAGGCGGCGCGGCCGGTCAAGATTACCGAGGCGGAGCCGCGCAGGGCGGCGCCGAGCAAGAGCAAGGGCAAGAAGAAGGCTGGGGGCAAGGAGGCGGGGGGCAAGACGGGCGGCAAGCGGCGGAGCGCGTTCGACGACGCGGCGACGCACGAGGGGATGCGGGCCAAGCCTGTCAAAGTCAACCTTGCCAAGAAGGGCGGCAAGGGGAACCAGGCCAAGGGGGCCGGGGACAAGGCGGGGGGTAAGGCGGGGGGCAAGGCCGGGGGCAAGGGCCGAAAGTAGGTGTTCATAGAGAGTATATCATGCATCATGGGTTCTTGCGAGAGGCGGAGCGGTGGCGGCGGCGGTGGGGATGTGAAGGAGGGGAGAGGTGGATATGGTCCATGTCGCCAACGGCGGCGAAGCCGCCTCGTTGAGCACTCGGCACTCAGCACGATGGTCGCAGTCGCCGGACAACATGGACCACAGATACGGCGGTGAGAGCAACAGCGACATCAGCAACAGCATTCACAAACAGCGACAGCAGCAACAGCATTCACAAACATGGTATCACATACAAACTACGGCACACCCGATACAACGCATCCTGCAACTGTCAGCATCGCCGTCACCAAACACAAGACGAGCAGAGACAAAAGGAGTCAGACATCCAAGGAAGAAAAAGCTTCATAGCATCGACCGCGCGCTGCCGCCGCGTCTGCCTGCTGCCCCGCCGGAGCGGGGCCCGTTGGGAATGCGCCCAGCTGCAACGGAGGTTCAACCGGAGCCGGGGCACTCGACCGCGGGAGGCTCGGCGGGGCGGCGCGCGATAACAAACTCCTGGCAGGGAGGACGCTGCAGTGAAAACTGCGTATGGTATTTGTAATGGGTTCATCATGCTGGCGCCGATGGAGGCGCGAGGGGTGGGTGGGGGGAGACGAGCGACGACTTACCTTGCAGACGCGCCCCCCGCGGCCCTGCGGTGCAGCTCGGCACTGCGGCAGCTACAGTTCGTCAGCTTGTGCCCATGGACAACGGGGTGCAAGAGTGGGATCAGACAAAGGCACTGGCAAGCGCCGCGAGCCCGTGCAGAGCACAGGGGTCCGGGAGCCCCCCGCGAAGGGGGTCCCTATCTCGTTCGACATGGTCGGTAAGACGGGGAGAGAATAGAAGGTCATCAGGATGGTCGCCGCACGGCGGGGGGCGCGTGCGCGGGGGGGGGCGGGGGGGGACTCACGGGCTGCGCGGGGATGCTGTGCACAGATGGGATGAGGATGGAAGCCAACATTGCCGTCGTCGTCGCCGCCTCAAGTAGCCTCGAGAACGGGTGCGAGCGCGGAAATCTGCCTGGCGGGGCGAGCGGCGTTTCGGGATTATGTAAGTGTGGCGCCGGCCGCCCGGCAGCAGCACGCGTCATTGCTGCCCGAGCCGTCGCCGCCGTCATGTCCGCGCCGCTCGTCGTTGCTCTGCCGCTCTCCACCCCTCGTCCCGCAGCCCACAATGTCCGCGCCGCCGTTCGGCACCGCGTCCGCGTACGCCGACGCGTTCCCTGCGCCCCCGCCCAAGGAGCTCACCATTGCGGCGGAGACGTGCTTCAACCTCAGTGTCTTTAAGAGTGAGCGCGCGCGGCGCGGCCGCTGCGCAATGAGCGCGCCATGAGCGAGCAATGCTGACGCCGCCCCTTGCTGGTCATTTCTCGCGATCTGGAATTGTGCTGTCGCCTGGCGTACCCGCTGCATTCCGTCTCGCCCCCCCGCCCCTTCCCCCCCCCCCCGGCTCGCTCCCAGACATCGTGCGCCAGTACCGCAAACTCGACGACCAGGTCGTGACGCGCCTGAACCGCGCGCAGGCGCAGCTGCGCGACGAGGCGCGCGTAGGCAAGGGCGCGAGTCCCGAGGGCATGTGTGCCAAGATGTGGACTGAAATGATGGGTGAGTGGCATAGCCGGAGACGTGCTCAGCCCAGAGGCGGGGCAGGCTCTCGCCGTAGGGAGAGGGTCCTCGCCGCCGGCCCTCGCCGGCAGCCCATTCTCCACCGCACCAGACCCCATGGGCCTCATGCTAACACCAGCAGCCGGCTGGCTCCACCGCCAAACCCTCATCACATACTGCCAGCAGACCGTTGATGCCTCCCTCACGGCGAAGCGCGCCGCCACTGCCAACGAAGACCCGCGGCTCGCGGCCAGCAGCCCCCGGCCCGCAGGCGTCACCGGCGGCGTGCAGACGCGCGGCGTCGGCGAGGAGCTGGTGATTGTCGAGCAGCTGGCCAACGAGGCGAGCATCGAGGCGATTGTGCGCAAGCGCACGCTCGAGGTGTTCAAGGCGCGCTGCCCGTTCTTTGTTCCCCAGGGGAACGGGCGGATATGGTGGGACCTGGCAGACAGCGGGCGGGCGGGGCAGGGCCCGGCGGACGTGTAGCAGCCTCGGGTGAGAAGAGAGAGGGTGAGAGGAGAGGGGGTGAGAGGAGAGAGAGAGAGGAGAGAGAGAGGAGAGAGAGAGGAGAGAGAGAGGAGAGAGAGAGGAGGGAGAGAGGAGGGAGAGAGGATTCGGCTGAAGGTAACGGACCGGACTGGACGCAGCGCTCATCTTGTACCACTATGCATATAGGCATCACATCTCAGGACTGCGAGCGGGGCTGCAGATGCAGGCTGGTTCGCGTGCACGGCCAGGCGCGCCATGTCGAGGGTAGTCACTTGTGCTCGCCGTCACCCGTGAGACCCGTGCTCGCCGTCACCTCACCCGTGCTCGCCGTCACCTCACCCGTGCTCGCCGTCACCTCACCCGTGCTCGCCGTCATGCACGCACGACCCGAGCCTCAGAGCGCGACCCTCGCGACAATCTTCCACTCCTCAGCCGTCCCATTGACATCGACAACCACCGCCTCGGCCACCCGGATCTTGAGCGGAAAATGCACCCCGCGCCCCGCGGCCGCGGCGCACAGCTCGGCCTTGCGCGCGTCGCTCAGGTCGCCGTACAGCAGCGAGACGTGCGGGAAGAAGCTGGGCGGCGCAAACGCCATGCTCTCCTCTGCGGCCTTGCGGAGCGCCAGCAGCGGGTCGCCAGGCGCGGCGACGACGGGCGCCAGGATGCACTGGTAGTAGAACGTGCCCGGAGCCGGGGGGCTGAGCGTGAGCTCCAGCGGGCCCGTGCGGGCGGCCGCGACGGCCGAGCGCAGCGCAGCCTCCATTTCCGCGGCGTCGTCGCGCAGCGCGTTCTTCGGCGAGAGGAGGGTGATGTGAGGTGCAAAGGTTGGTGCCCCCGGTTCGAGGGCCGCGAGCTCCGTGACCAGCTGCTGCAGCTCCGCCGACGTGCCGGCATCGGGGACGAGCCAGGTGCAGTAGCCTGCGGTCAGCGTGGGGGCGGCGCGGTGCGCACCTTTGAGCGCGTAGTCCTTTGCTGTCTTTGCCATGGTGGCCGTGGTCGAGGTCGCGGTCGTGGGCGATGGCGAGGTGGTGGGATGCCAGATAGCAACCAACAATGACGTCGTGCTTCATGTCTCTTTTCGCATCACCCACCACGTCTCCGCTCACCACCACCGCGATGGCCCTCCCCCCAGACGTCCTGCACGCCCTCGAGGCCCACCTCGGCCACCCAGTGCCAGACCCCGCCCCGCTCGTCGTGCTCAGCACGTATCTCAACCGCCTCCCGCCGGGCCTCGCGCGCGCCGTCGGCACCGGCATCCCGGCGCGTGAACGCACGCGCGTGCCGGGCATCCGCCGCCGCCGGCACCTCCACGCCCACCCAGCACCGACCGCGCCCACCGCGACAGCCACCTCGGCAGCCCCGCGCAGCAGCAGCAGCGCGCCCGCGCTCCCCGCACGCACGGCTGAGGCCGCCCCTCGCCCGCGCTTCCTGACGGCCGAAGAGGGCCGCACGCGCTGGCCCCTCCTCTGGGAACGCCTGGGCGGCGACCCGCGCGCACTGGAGCCCACCGCCGCGCAGCGCGAGGAGAGCGCGTGGGCGGAATCCGCCTTTGTGCCCGGCCGCGACCGCTTTGTGGGCCGCCTCGGGCAGATGCTCGCCGAGGAGGAAGAGATCCGCGAGTGGGAGCGCGCGCGCGAGGCGAGGATACGCGAGCGGCAGATGGACGCCGAGGGCGAGGAGTTTGACTCCGAGTCGGACGACGAGATGGAGACGGAGCCTGGCGCGAGTGCGAATGGCGCCGGGCGCAACGGGCTGCCGCCTGTCGTATCGGCGGGCAGCGGGGCGCCCGACCAGCCTGCTGTCGTCGCCGCGTTCGAGCGGCAGCTCCTCGAGCTCTTCCTCGACGGCCTGGATGTGAGTCCGCCGTCGCAACGCCCGCGAGGCGCAGGGCAGGACACTAGGCTCCAAGGCTAGGCTGACCACAGACTATCGACTATGACGACATTGACTTTGCCGAGCCGCCGGCGGACCCGATCGCCGAGCGGGACGCCGAGGAGGCATGGTTTGACGACGAGGAGCCGCAGGAGGCGACCCCGATGCCGCCGGGGTCTGAAGCGGGGGTTGTCGGTGGTGCTGCGAATGGAGCGGGCGCGGGCGTAGACCGCGGCGCGGGCACGAACGGGACTGCAGGCGCGAGCGCGCTTCGGAATGGGCGAGCCGCGGGCCCCCCTGGGACAGGCAGCGCGAACGGGACGCGGGACGAGTTTGCGACGCAGAATGGGCAGGGAGACTATGATTATTGAATGCAGCGCTTGTGTCGTCGAATACCTGACGACTACGACCACGCTTCCGGCCAGCTCGCCCTTGTCCTTCCAAGTGGACCTTTACATATCCTCCCTTGGCCCAGCGCGTTTCGTCGCACGTAGCTGCAGCCCATCGGGCTCCTTGTGGGCGAGGATTGCGAGCCTGAATGGCACTTTGGTCGAAGCCCGTGGGCGGGGCTTCATCATCTTGGCCAACGGCGATGTCTCGGCTGCCAGCTGGAAGCGGATTATGAGGAGTGCCGACAGCCAGTTGGGCTCGGAGGGACCGAGTTCTGGAGCGCTGTCATTGCTACCGTCTACGAGCCGTTTGCCTTGCGCGCCTTCAGGTCAATGGAGGTTAAGAGGGTGGAAGGAAAGCAGCAGCAATAAAGTGCAGACACCCCAGTCGTGGGAATCACCATCATCATCAAGCTGTTATTACCCAGCAGGTTGTCTGACAAGGAGATGTGGCGAAGCAAGAGGTCCACAACCTCATCCTGCGTTCCACCCCCTTCTACTGCAGCGCAGTATGACTGAACATTGGGCTCCAGCCTCACATTGCACCTATTCCAAAGCACATGAGTCACCAAAGGGCAGACACAGACAGACAGACGCGTACTGGCCATATCGAGGTCCCTGTTCTTCGCCGGGAATCTCTCGGTTGACAGCCAAGAGCTGCTGCCGCCGCTGACCCAGATGCCAGAGTAGACATCCTAGCGTCAAAAGACACAGCCCTGCCCCCCCCCTAGATACCCTTACTCGTGGAATCTCAGCCTTAGATGACATGGTCGCCCCTCGCGTACCGCCTCCTCCGGAAACTCAACTACCTCAAGGATGTCTCCTTCTATATAGAGGCGCAGTTGTGGGCGGCCTTGGAAAGGTGAAGGGCACAGTGGTAAGCTCGGGTGCGGACCGACAGCACTCTCTTCCGTTGTCGATACTTTGTCGAGCGTCTTGCGGGGAGCAGGGGAATGATTGTGTGATACCTGTTGAACGGCTGATGTCGGTGGTTATGTTTTCCCCCAACACCGCAGTGAATGGACGCGGAGACGACCATTGAACCCCCCTCCCTCGTCTGCCATGGCGCGGTGAGTCCAAGGTCACCCCGCCTCGGTGGGGACGAGGGAAACCACAGATGTAGGGGACGATGTGGGAAGGATGAGACAGGGGAAGTCATGGTTGGTGAAGAGGCAGAAAGAGAGGGCGCGCAGCTGTGTCGAGGTCAATGTTAACTGCTGGCCGGAGCAGCGTAGCCTGTTCGGCGTCCTATGCGCGTCGAGATCGATACAGCCCGTGGGAGACCTGCTATGACGGTTTCTAGACGCTCCCCTCCGGTGCCACGGACGTGCAGCGATGTAAAATTTATGTACCACGAACGGCATTCGTACTGGTCGGGAGTGTCCCAGGTTGTGCCACACCAAGTGATTTAACTCGCCAGGAATCGCAAGAAACGCGCTTGGGTTTACTCTGCCGTGACATTGGGATAAGATTGGGGTTGCGCTTCCGCTGGAATTAACTGTGAAATGAACTTGGAGTTGCATCTTCTCGTCTGTTTGCGGTGGCACACGGACATGGCTATATGCCCTCAGCGCACAGGTGGCAGTGGCGGAAGCACACATGAGCCTACGCGTCTTGCGTATCTCCGCCTCTCGTATGATGACCTTGTCGGCGCTCAATCTTGCTCGCCACATCACGTCCGCGTCCTGGCGGAAGCGAAGGGGTGGCGGAGGTCGGATGGGGGGTCCCGCGGCTAGGGGATCGTGGCGCTCGACAGTCGTCGACATTCGTGGACCCCAACCTCGTCGAGCGCGTCCGAGTTGTTTAGGATACGATACGAGGTTTGCAGCGTTGTCGATGTCAAACGTGTACCATAATACCAAGTCTGCCCGTCGCTATGTACCAAAGAGGGCCGCAAGGTATAAAGGGGGCATGGCCCAGGCTACAGAAGACCATAAACATATCATCAACTCAACAGTGCGACTCCTTCCTCCATCTCCACCGTCCGGAACTGATGCACACCCCAGATCTCGCCGCCCCGCAGACCGCAACCACACCAGCCACCCACGACCTCGGACAGCAGCCATATGGTCGCCCTTCTCACCTTCAGCTGCTTCTCCACGTTGGGTCTGGTAGCAGCCATGACTGCCATGCAACCCGGGTGCAAGCAGTCCGCCTCTGGCCCTGGGGCCCACCAAGGTCGTTCTGGGCTATATTTGGGGATACCCGCTGCCAACCGACAGAAACTGCCTAACACTCCCTTGGCCCCAGGATGGATGGTCGCTGGGGGTGCTCGACTTGTTAGGGCACGCTTCATACAAAGTACAGTGGCAAGGCCTCTCCGGTCATTATCCCCTGTCGGGTTCCGGTCATGAGATTAGGAACGTTGCACCGCGTCCGTAGGTCCGGAAACGAGCGCAGCTTGGCGTCGACGGCAGGAGCTCCTCCGGCAGTGGCTCTTTGTGGCGGGCGAGTGAGAATGGCGGGTGGCAGGCGTGAATATAACCCGCGTCGCCTTCCTTTCCGTGCAAGATGACTTGAGAGATCCGCCTGCTGCCCGCTCACTTTGTGGTTGCAGTCAGTGACGTCTAGGGTCGGCTGACAGCTTTCTGATGCAAGCACCGAACAGCTGTGGCAGCTGTGGACGTCTGGTGGAGTATGGCTTTGTTTTTTTTTTAAAACACTTTTTTAATATATATTTTATTTTATGCTTTATCTTCTTTCCCTTTCCTTCTATTGCTTCTCCTGCCGTACCATCGTCCAGGCCATGGTTGCCATCGACGTTGGTCTCCCTGGGTCCACCGCATCCCTGTACATGGGGCCGATGCTATTGTGACTGGGAAACTGAGATCAGAGGATTCCTGGAGATGAGTGGGAGAGGTCGCCACGGATCCCAGCGTCCAGCACGGCGTCGTGGACGGTGCTCAGATGTTCCCACCCGGGTGTGCGCTGTCGCGCCCTTGATCTCCAGCGTGCCCTGCCTACTCTCCCTAGGATCTATGGCATCCCTGGCGTTGGGCGTGTGGCCCCACAGTGTCTGGTATTTGCGCACTTTGGAGCCTCTGTGCTCACGTCGCGACGACAGCCGGATCGAACGTCTGAGAGAGATATAACAGATACTCGACACACTGCTGCCCCTGTGTCATGCGAGCGGGGGATGAATGGTGTGGAGCGGGATAGCAAAACAGCCTTGTGCAGGCGGCGCAGCCGACTGCCACAGTGGCCGCACGCCGTATGACTTTGCCGATCGCCGTACGGTTGCCTTGGCAGACCGAGGACAGCCGTGATCAGGCATCGCCAACCACGTATAAAGCGCACCAGACCAGCGCCGCAGGAGCCGTCGCGGCGACCCGCACAGTGCGATGGGACCCGGCTTGCAGCACACATCCCGGCTCCCGGGGTCGTGCCGACGCCGAAGTGAGCGGCCATTGATGCTTTCTGACGTCCAGCACGCAGGGGGGGGACGTAGCTTGCCATCCTATCAAGAGGTATATCTCCCACGTGCACCTCGCGTGGATACCTGGAATGCGGTCATGCTCCCTTAACGCCGACAAAAAGTGCCACACGGCCCTAAAGTCCGATTCTCCAGGGGGCGGAATAGCGGGATCAAATCCTCCCTCCTGGCCCCAGACGGAAATCTTCCGCCTTCCCTCCCCGCCCCGCCCTGGCGCTGGCGGGCGCGCCTGGGTGGGCTCGCGGTCGTCGAGGTCGTCGCTGCTCCCTGTTGCTCCTCCATCCCGTCAAGAAAAATCGTGAGTGCGGCGACGGGCTCCTCTAGAACACCCTCTGACTCATCCCGCAGATACAAAATGGTGCGCACACTCCCCCCGCCCGCCGCCGCGCCGAGCCGAGCCGAGAGCCGCGTCGAGTCACGCCGAGCCGTGTCCGCGAGGGACGAGTCCGAGTCGGAGGCCCGTCCGGGTCCAATCCAGTCCGAGTCCGAGTGCGCAGAAAGCAGAGAGGAGGGTGCTGCCGCCGTCATGCTGCAAGGGACGACGGCGGGAGGCTATGCCCGATGGCGGGAGGAGAGAGGAAAGCCCGAGGATGCCAGGAGCGAGCGGGGATGAATATGCCCTTGGCGGCAGATTTTCCCTGCTCGTTTCTCAGCACCGGGAGGGAAGGCTGGTCTCGGACTGCGCGACTCGGGCGACAGATCGTTCTCTTCGACAGGCGCAGCGGACATGGCGACGGCTCGCGGATGGCAACAGCTCGCGGCTCGCTATGCGGGACCACGCAAAAAACCCTCCCCCTAACCCCCACAGGCCGAGGCTAAGAGCGCCCCCGTTAACCCGATGAAGGAGCTTCGCATCGAGAAGCTCGTCATCAGTGAGTGGCCGCAAGGCGCGCCGGCCCGCCCCCCGCTGACACGCCCAGACATCTCGGTCGGAGAGTCGGGTGACCGTCTCACTCGTGCCGCCAAGGTCCTCGAGCAGCTCACTGGTCAGACCCCCGTCACCTCCAAGGCCCGCTACACTGTCCGCTCCTTCTCGATCCGTCGTAACGAGAAGATCGCCGTCCACGTCACCATCCGCGGCCCCAAGGCCGAGGAGGTCCTCGAGCGCGCCCTCAAGGTCAAGGAGTACGAGCTCCGCCGCCGCAACTTCTCCGAGACCGGCAACTTCGGTTTCGGTATCGACGAGCACATTGACCTCGGCATCAAGTACGACCCCGGAATCGGTATCTTCGGTATGGACTTCTTCGTCGTCATGGGCCGCCCGGGTCTCCGTGTCGCCCGCCGCAAGCAGAAGGTCGGCCGCGTCGGCTTCTCGCACAAGGTCAAGCCCGACCAGACCATTTCGTGGTTCAAGCAGCGCTTCGACGGCATTGTCTCGCGCTAAATGCTGAACCCCGGCAGCAGCAGCAGCAGGGCAGTTGGGACGGACGCGTACGCGAGTGCGATGTATATCACTTCATGGCCTATCCCCAGCGGCGCTTCACAGACTGACCACGGGGACCTCCCCTTTCTGCACCAGGACTAGTACTCCCTGCAGAGTGGTTGTGAGTGTCCCCTCCGGGCTGGGGCCTTTGGGTAGTGCGGGGGCCTGCGACGGAGGTGTTTGTAGTCGCGGGCGTGCGAGGACAAGTGGGAGGGAGGTAGAGGGGGCAGAGTCGGAGGCGCAAGCGAGCAAAGCAGCGCAGCAGCAGCAGCAGACCTTGAAACTGATCACACGACTGACTCACGGCCTGGCAGCGGCGATATCGACCACTAACGCTCGTCTTGTCCTTTCCGCGGACCCAAGTAGAGTGTAGCGATCAGATGCATCCATTTCTTCTCCGCCGCTCACTCTGAAAACTGGATGGCCTGTTGCGGCCACTCCGCGGGGCGGTTACGGTGGCGGCCGTTCTCTCACCGTGTACGACACCTGGCGTTCTGCCGCGTGCCCCACCAAGGCCGGGAGGCATCGTCTGCTGTTGTGGCTGGAGGTCGGAGGTCCACGCAGTGCTGCCGCAGGGCAACCGCCAGACCGACCACTCGCGACACGGACGACGGCACGCGACGACTAGCACGCAAAGACGTACTTCGTCTGCGGGGAGGTCCAACGGCTTGCAGGCAACGGGTCGTCTGGCTGACGTAATCGGCGAGATGGCCGAGCGGTCTAAGGCGCTGTGTTAAGGTGTGATAGCCTCCGCAGTCTTCGGACGTGGGTTCGAATCCCACTCTCGTCAACAGAGGATTCAGTTCCTCCCTCCGATGCTTTTTGGACTGTCCGGGTCATGTCTGGGGGAGCGCAGCGTGGACCACTGGGTCGCCGTGATGGAGGAACGGAGGGCGAGCAGGACATGAGCGAATCCTGGGAGGAGAGATGGACAAACAGGCTGCCCATTTCCTGTCCTGCCTCATGAGGCGGGCAGAGGCCACATCCCTGTGGTGAGCTCCGCCGTGCGGTGGTCAACAACGGCTCTGAGTGCTGGAGATCCAGTCTGTCCAGTCCAGCACTATCACCCAGGACAGAACAGTGCCAGCGCCAACGCCAGCGGAGCAACTAGTCTAATTCATACATGTCTGCCATGGATACAGTGGTACGCGCCATGGATACAGTACGTTCATGAGCGTCGGAGCACGGGGCTGGGGCGTGGGCGAGGGCTTTAGGGCGTGGCATCGTGTGTGCGGGGACGTAAAGTGTAGTAGAGGTCGTGGAACGGGGTGGTGGTGGAAGACTGGAAACAAACGAGCAAGGTGGACGATTAAACAAGGCAAGATAGGAGGCTGCTCAAAGCAAGATGGAAGATTGGACGAGTCGGCCGTGTCGGTGATGCAGGTCGTGAGGGTGCGCGTCCATCGGTTTCCGTGGGGGGAACAGTCGGGCAGCGCATTGCCCACTGGGGCTGCGCGCTAGATGTGCGTCCCAGCATCATGTGCAAAGTGCGCGTGATGCACGCTCTCATCCGCCGACTGCTCGCCGACAAACAACTCCTCAAAGTCGCGCACCGTGGCCTGCGAAATGACCCCAAACGCCTCCTGCAGGAGCGCGCCCAGGAAGTCGAGCTCGGCAATCACCTCCTGCATGGCGAGCGCGTACGCGAAGAAGAGCAGATGGCGGCCGCCGGCCCGCACGCTCCTGCGACGCACAACGTCGAGCTCGCGGATCGCGTCGACGAGGCGCTCACGCGCGGCCTCGGCGGGCGGCAGATACGGCGGCATCGGGGTGCGTAGGCGGAAGCCGGCCGAGAGGGTGTAAAAGTAGAGGATAACGTTGCCGGCCATTTCGCGCTGGAAGCGGTTGACGGGGACGATGAATGCCTGGCGCGTGGATTCGTCCCTGCGAGGTTAGCTCTACGCCGTTCGGGTCTGTTGGGGCGGCCCGACACGCACCACTCGTGGCGTGTCGTGACGCAGCGCATGCTGTGCAGCCGGTCCAGCATGCGCTCGCAGCTCAACAACACGTCGTTGTAAAAGTCGGACGCGAACGGGCCCTTGAGACGCGGCTCGCGCCTAGCATGCGTCAGCAGCCCACGCAGGCTGGAGAGTTGGCCCTGGAGGTGCAGTTCCATGGCCATAAACTGCAGCACACTCGGTTCGAGATGGTGGCGCGCGCTCCCGACTCCCGCGGCGCCAGAGACCACGGTCATGGGGAGGAGCGGGGAGGCCTCGTCGGCGTCAGCATGGCCGTCGCCGTTCGCGGTCGGGCCGGTGCTCGCAAGCGGGCTGTCGGCGCGCGGGGCCAGCTCCATCACGCCGCGGGTGTACGTCGTCACGAGCTTGGAGTAGAGGTACGACAGGTCGAGGCAGAAGCTGCGTCCCAGGTCAGCGGATGCAGCGCGGCGCCAGCGCGCCCGACTCACTCTCCGAGACCCATGCGCAGCTCGCGGCGTGCAGTGTACGGCCACCAGTATCTGCTGACAATACCTGCCCAGAGGACGCCGACGATGACACTCGTGCTGCGCTTGAACGCAATCTCGATGGGCGAAATGTCGGTTGACCGAAGGTTGTAGGCGTACAGGCATGTCAGGTTCTGGGGCGTCAGCGGCCTCAAGGCTGAGCCTGGGCACAGCACATACGTATGTGAGAAGAATGAAGCGGCCGGCCTGGACGTAGGCAGGCATCTGAGTGATAATGTAAAAGCATGGCATGGAGAACAGGAAGCCGAAGATCGGGAGCATGACCGGGTCCTTGGGGAACCTGGTATCAGTTGGGCAGCAGGTGCGCAAACCTACAGGTTGCAGGCGAGCACGGCGACCGCGCCGCCGAATACTGTCCCGAGGATGCGGTACACCGACCTGGCGTAAGTCACTATTCCACGCTTTCAGCTCGGCGGCAGTGCTCACAGAAAGTTGGTCTGGCCAATACTCTGGCTGATTGTCGCAAAGAACGCAATCAGTGCCCACTCGCCCTTGTACTCGAGGAACGCCGCGCGCGTCGCCTCGAGATACGCTGGCGCCGCAAGCATTGCGCCCGCGAGGCCGGTCTTGATCGCGTACCGCATGTCGGGCTCGCTGAGGCGGTTGCCGAGTTCCCATGCCCACTGGTAGACGCGCCGGCGGAGGTCGAGGTCCTCGCGGCCGGGGGTCAGCAACGTGCCCCGCTCGTCGCGTTTTGTTCGCGGGAAGAGCGCGGGCTGGAGGCGCGAGGGATCGATCGGGACGAGGTGCTCTGGGGGATGTCAGCGGGGAGAGGTGAAGGGAGGACGTACTGAACTGCTTGTACAGAAAGTTGCGCTGCGCACGCACGCGGGCGCGGCGCCACGGCTTAAAGACGTAGTTGACTTGGTCCATGAGGGAGAGCGGCGGCGCGGCCGTGATCTGGTGGTCAGTCACCAGGGTATGCAATGTAATGTAAGGCGACGACGCGCGACGCGACGATACGCGACGCGCCGATGCGCGTGGCGACTCACATCATACACCGTGTCGATCAGGAAGAGCAGCTCGCGCGCGAACTCTTCGATCGTAAAGAGACAGCTGGAGATCAGCAACGGCGCACCCGCACAGCACGACGCACAAGTACACCAAGAACACAACCTCGTTCGGCCCCTCATCGTCGTCGCTCCCACTCCCGGTGCCGGTGCGGCCTCGCTCGTCGCTATCCGAGTCGCTGTCGGAATCCGAGCCGTACACGCCAGTCCGCCGGCGCGGGCCGGCGTATACGCGCTTGATCGCGCGGCTTGCGCTGCGCGAGAACGTGCGGAGGGCGCCCGAGACGCGGTCATGCACGGCGCGAAAGTCGATGGCAGCGGGCGTTTTGCCGGGGGTCGGCATGAGGACGGCCTCGATCGTGTCGAGCGCGTCGTCGCACTGTTCCTGTGTGTTGTGTCAGCGGCAGCAGGTCGAGGACATCTCAGCAACAGCACTTACTACGAGGACATCCAGGTCCTCTCCAGTCATGCTCTGCAGCTGGAGGAGGAGGTCGATGCTCTGCGCAACGTCCTCCTGGTCGTCGATGTTGACGCTCGGCAGATTGTTCAGGTCGACGACAACCGAGTCGGCAATTGTCGGGTTGACCTTTTCCGCTGGGTCGAGAGAGATGCGCCCCTCGCGCACGGCGAGCAGAATGCTCTCCTCGAGTCGCGTCGACCCGCGCAGCGCAGCGAGATGCTGCGCCAGGCGCGCCATGCTGCCGAGGGCCGCGTCGTACAGGTCGAAGTTGGCGCCACGGATGCGGGGGTCCACGAGGCGCTCGTGCTTGGCCTCTGACAGGTCGTCCTTGAGCGAGTTGAAGGCGGCACCGTGGTTCTTGACGGCGTCCGCAAGCGGCATGCGGTGCTCCTTCTCGCGCGGAGGCTCGAGTAGGAAGGTCGAGGTAAGGAGGTCGAGGAGGGTGGAGAACGAGTTGAGCGACTTGGACATGGACACTTGCAGCCGCGAGGTGGCCGAGACCGGGAAGATGAGCCAGCACACGACGTTGGTGATGGTTGCTGCCGTCAGCGACACCCGCAGGCCGCAAGGGCTACCCACCTCCGATGAGCACGATGAGCAGCACCTCCTTGAGCTTGGCCCAGCCGCCCTCCTTGACAACGACGGTAAACAGGGTGACGGCCGCCATGGACGCGCCCGTGTTGAAGCTGGGGTTGCCGACCCAGAGCTTGAGCCACGCGAGAGTGCCCATGCTCCCGCCGATGCACAGAATGCACACGACCCAGTCGCCGACTTCGGAGATCCAGTCCCACTGGTGGCCCTTGGACGGCGAGTAGTAGTCGAACAGCTTGAGGATCTCAAAGGAGAGCAGACAAATGAGGGCCGCGAGCGTCGCGAGCGCAAAGCAGTAGCGCGTCGAGAGGAACATGTTCCCGATTGTCTTGGACGGGTTGAACTGCCGTCAGCCGGCACCCAAAAGGTGAAGTCCGAAGCATGCAGCAGCACAGAGCCATGGGCCGTGCGCTCGTGCTACAGGGCTGGGTACTCACGTAGACGACGATAGTCGCCACCATGTGCGCCGAGTAGGCCGGCACCTTGCGCACGCGCCCGTGCACGTCTGTCTGGCTCGTCATCGACAGCAGCGCCGACAGCGCAGGCACAAACGTGAACAGAGACGCGATCAGATACGCCAGGGAGCACTTGAGGATGGGCCGGCAGTATGTCGGGGGCCGCCACGCCAACAGCTCGCGCAAGCCTGCGCTCCAGCTCCATCGCGCGGCGGCGCCTGTAGGGTTAGCAAGTTGAATGCGGAGCAACGCGCGGCGCAAAGCGCGGGCCTCAGAGAAAAAAGAGCGCAGAAAGAGCACACTCACGAAGTGGGGGAGCGACGTGCGTCTGCTGCGTGTCCGGGACGGGGGAGCGGCTCTGCGGCGTCGGCGTGCCGTCCGGGGCAAAGAAGCGCTCGTACGAGTCTTCGAGCTGCTGGCGCGCAAGTGCCGGGCGAACGGGGCTGGTCTGGCGGATTGTGTGGGTGTCAGAGCCGTTGCCGTCGGGTGCAGTGCCCTCACGGTCGAGCCGGTCGGTGACCTGCGGGATGGACGACATAAAGTCGAGCGTGCCCGGCGAGGTCGACAGTGCGCCAGAAAACGACGTCTCGGACTCATCTTCGGACTCGGGAACGTCCTCGATCGGATAGTGCTGCGGTTGGCCCGCGCCGTATCGGCCGAAGACGCGCACCGGGGAGGTGACGCTGCGGATCGAGCCGCCAGGCGAGCGCGAGCGCCGCGAGTACGGGGACGCAGGATACCGGGTAGACAGTGGCGGCCGCGTTGGGCGCGTCGGCGTCGGACCAGCTGAGGTGGCCGCGGACAAGTCGTCAGAGGTCTCAGCGCCGGCGCCGGGTGTCGGGGTGACGAGGCGCGCGAGCGTCTGCCAGTCGGCGAGGTAGTCGCTCTCGCGCGGCACGGTCTCGGTCGCGGCCGATGCTGGCGTTGTGGCCTCCATCCGCTGTTGCTGCTGTTGCTGCTGGTCCTGCGGCTGCACTAGCGGAAAGTAGCTACCTGACGACGTGGGCAGGCTCGAGGCTAGCTGGTGCACCGGGGCGGTGCGGCGGCGCACGTGCGACCCCGGTCCGTACCCGGACGCCGAGCTGGATCCCGTCGACCCAGGACCTGCGCCGAACGACGAGTCTAACGTACCGTATCCCATGCGGCCCATCGCGCTGGCGACCCGCCCCAGCCGGACGCGCGGGCCGGAGCCGGGGGCCATGCCCGAGTACGTGCTGAACGCGCTCTGCGAGTGCGCCGGCGCCTCGGGCCAGTGGTGGTGAAAGTCCTCCTGCACCTCGCCCTCGATGAGGTCGCTGATCGCGCCGCTGCTGCCGCCGGCGCCGTATCCGTAGTGTGATCCGATGCCGCGGGGGCCCGCCGGCGAGTGGCCGCGGCCGCTGCCCTGCGGGAGGGGGGTGTCGAGGTGGGCGATGCCGCGACCACGGGAGCGGTCCCGGCTGCGGCTGCGGCTGCGGTCACGGCCCCGCGAGCGGTCGCGCTCTGCGGAGGGCGCTGCTGCCGATGTGCTGGGGTACCTGTAGGGGAGGGGCATGGTGGCGACGGGGGGACATGGCCTGGAGGCAGTCGAGAGGAGAGAGGAGAGAGAGAGGAGAAATAGATGGAGATGACAAAGGCCGATCGTGTTTGCGGTGGTGGGAGGCGGGGCCCCGCAGAATGGTTACGTAAGGGGCTAACAGGGGGCTCATCTAAAGTTGCGTGCCTGTCATCAACAACATGCTCGACCTCGATCAAGATCGTGTGTCTCTCTCTCATCTCATCCCACCATGGCAGACCAACAGCAAGCAGCGGCGTCGTCGTCGGCAGCGGCAGGAGCAGGCGGCGTAGCGGCGCCGCCGCCCGTCCCCGGGGCGGACGTGCCCACGATCCTCTCCACCCTGCACACGCTCCTGCGCTCGCACGTCGCGGCCCATCCGTCCCCGACGCTCCCGTACCTCCACCCCTTTGCGCCGCTCCCCGGCGGCTCCAAGGCGTCGAAGGGCAAGGCAAGAGCCCCGGACGCGGGCGCAGGCGGGGGCCCCGGCGCGGGCGACAACGGGGATGCCGCAGCGGCGCAGCTCAAGAGCCTCAGGAGCATGCGCGAGGCGATGGAAAGCGCAAAAGGGCTGCTCGCGCGCGGGCCGAGCAGCGGGGCCTTGCCGGCCACGCCCGGGATTGTGGGCGGGCCTGTGGCGGATAAGGAGCGGATACGCGTCGCGCGCGCGATGCGCGAGGTGTGAGTCTCCTCGTGGTTGCAGAGCCGCAAGGCAGGGGGCGCCGACGAGCATGGAACCCTCCCCGTGCTGCGAGGCTGCCGGCTGCCGCTGCCGCTGACCCACCAGGATCACACACGAGTCTGTCCTCCTTCCGCTAGGCACTGTGCTTGCGGCGCTGCCAGCCGCGCCGCGCCCCGTGGCGCCGCTGTGCGGCCTCCCGCCCGCCGAGCTCGTGTCCGCGCTCGGCAAACGCCTCGGCCTGCAGGTGTTCATCGAGGACTCGCAGTTTGGCCTGCTGCGCACGTCGCTGACGCTCGCCGGCTCGCGCTTCGTAGTCGACATTGACCTGGAGATGGACGCCGTCCCCGGGGAGAAGACGGAGCCGCCGACGGCCGTCGGCACGCCAGCTGCCATGGGGATCACGCCTCACGCCGCGGCGGTGCCTTTTCCGTCCGCGTCTCTCCGGCTCGGGAGTGTGACGCCGACGGCAGCAGCGGCAGCGCGCGGTGTGCGCCTCGCCAAGCTGGCCGCGACGCATGTCACGCCCGCGGGCGACACGGGCAAGGCGGACTGGGTCGGGCGCGTGCTGCGCGTCGCCGTCGATGCGCACGTGGAGGCGTGGAACGCGCCGGCGGCAGGGGCGGGCGGTAGGGGCCGGCGCGAGCGCGACGACGGGCTCCTCGCCTCCGCGCGTGCGCTGGAAACTGCGCTTGCCGAGCTCAAGACGCTGGATGACCTGGCGGAGCTGGCGGCCACGGGCGCGGGGGCGGCGCCAGTGGACCTGTTCGCCGACCTCGAGGCGCTGGCGGGCGGCCTGCAGCGCATCTGCGCCGACGGCGACGGCGAAGGGGATGCCCACTGGCGCGTGTACCCCGACACGCAGGCGGCGCTGTTCCCCAGCTTCCGGCTGCTGGACGCGCCGCCGGGGGTCGCCAACCCGGCATTCCGCCTGCGGCCGGCGCATCCGAGCGAGGACGTGCCACCGGTGCCTCTGGCGGCGGGTGCAGACGCGTCTGGCAGCGTGGATGCGATGGCGGTCGACGATGCGCCGCCTCTGGCGCAGCCCGAGCCCGCACTGGCACGCGGCCGCTGGCTGCTCGAGTACGCCGACGAGGGCGGGCTGCCGAGCCCGGCGGGGCGGGGCCTCGTGGTGCGGCGCACATGGCTCGCCGACCCCGCGGACGAGGTCGGGGAGGAGAGCGACAATGCGTGGTCGCCGAGCATCAAGGTCGAGGGACTGCTGGTGAGTGCCGCTGCGGGCGCCGGGGTTGCGCGCCGCAGGCTTCACGCTGGAGGTTTTCCGCTGCGGGCTTCACGCTGCGGGCTTCACCCCACACGCAGGCCTCACGCTGCACGCTGCAGGCCTCACCCCGCACGCCGTACGCCGTACGCCGCATGCTGGAGGCCGCCCCGAACTCCGCCCCGCCCCCTCGGCGGCGGGGCCGATTAAGCTTTTTGCCGGCCGATGCCGTTTTGCTCTTTTCCCGATCGCACATCTCGATTGGTCTCGATCGCCCGCTCGTGCTGACGTCACAGCACCAGGCAGCCGTCGAGGCAACGGCGGCGACGGCAGCGACGCCCGTGTTCCCGCTGCGCTCCGAGTGCGTGCATCCCGCGGAGCCCGGCAGCGCAGAGGGCAGTAGCATGGCGCAGCACTGGCGGCTCGCAGCGCCCGGGCCCGAGGGCTACGTCGTGGGCCGCGTCGGGCTGCCGCAGACGTGGGACGGGGTCGGGCGCGTCGTGCGGGCGCTGCGTGCCCAGCTGGTGCTGGACGCCCTCTTTCTGAGCGCCTTTGCGCCGGCGGCGGCGGCGGCAGCAGCAGCAGCAGCAGCAGCAGCAGCGGGCGGCGCCGCCGCCGGCGGCAGTGACGACGGCGAACTCGCCGCTGACGCTGATGGTGACGTCGCCATGGGCGGCGGCAGCGGCCTGGACCCCGACCTCGACCTGGGCGACCTCGAAAAAGGCAAGTTGTGCGCGCAGAGCACGCGCAGGGGCCTGGTGCTAACGACGACAGCACCCACAGACGTGCCCGTTACGGCGAGCCTCGGACAGCGGGGCATGCGGGTGGGCGTCCCGGTCCCCCGCGCGGGGGCCGACAGCGTCATGCTCGACCTGGTGCTTGCGCCTGCGCCGCTGCCGCCGTATGTGGCCGTGACGGCCTCGGCGGCGGCGACGTCGGCTGCCGCGGGGGCGGCTGCCGGCGGTACGGGCGGCGGCGATGACGCTGAGATAGTGGGCCGCGTGAGCAGCGAGTGCGCGGCGGGGGGGCCCGATGCGGTCGCCATTGTGCGTCGCGTGCTGGCTGCTGTGCTGGCGTAGAGGCGCTGTGCGTGGGTAGACGCGCTGTGCTGGGGCAAGGCGAGCGCGGGATGCATGCATGCGCATGGCGAGTCCAGGGGGGGCAGCGGGGGGACGGCTGCATGCGGTGCCCGCTGGGTTAGGAAACGGATTGTAATGCGTATTCTAAATGGATTTGCCCGGTTTTCGTAATTGGCAAGACCGGGCCGCTGTCAACACTGTCATCATTGCCATCATCACCGTCGTCGTCGTCGTCGTCGTCGCCGTCGTCGTATCCACCATCATCATCATCGCTGCCATCACCACCATCTCACCGCATCCATCAGCACGCCCACGTCGCCCTGCCCCCCCTCCCCACCCCCCCTCCCCGCCCAGCCCCCATCCAGGGTCTCGGCACGATCGCTCTTGAGCTGGGTCTCATCCTCCCACTCCCCCATCCATTGCCTTCTGGCCCCCCTCCATCATGACCGCCCCTCCACCGCCGCCACCCGCCGCCGCGGCAGCACCACCACAGCAGCCTGCCGCGCCGCTCCTCCCGGTACGTCCTTGCGCGCGCGCGCGCTGCATATGTACTCTGCAGCTGACCCGCGATCGTCTTCTTTGCCGTCTCACTGTCTGCGACATTTTTTTTTTTTTTTTTTTTTTTTTTTTTTTTTTTTTTTCTTTTCTTTTTTTCTTTTTTTTTTTCTCTTCCCCCTCGTTTTCTTTTTTCTTTT